>HG713314.1:0-75642 GCA_000499725.1 Eimeria brunetti | reverse complement strand
CAGCAGCAGCAGCAACAGCAGCAGCAGCAGCAGCTTGTTCTGTTGCCCTCGGTGTTATAGGGTCACCTGGCAGCTATGAGGGTCGGTTGAGGCAGCAGCAGCAGAAGAGTGGTTGTTAGACCCATTTCTAAAATTAAGCAATAAAAAGAATAAAAAATAATAATTAATGAGAATAATAACAGCAAAAAACAATAAAATGCTGCTAATACTGCGTCTAGGAGGGGCTGCCCATACAAATGCAGAAAACTTTGTGGCAGCTGTCTCGAAGCCCCAGGAAGCTATCGCCCCCCAGCCTAAGAACCCTAAACCCTAAACCCTAAACCCTAAACCCTAAACCCTAGACAGTTCAAGCCTTCAGTCTAAACCCTCAACTTCAGCAGCCGTTCTCCCACTGGGGGCCCCCAGCTGCTCGCTGCTACTCCCCGCGGGGCCCTGGGGGTAGCAGCAGCAGCAGCAGCAGCAGCAGCAGCAGCAGCAACAGCAAGCTAGGAGCATTAACACCTTTTGTAGCTCGCCTGTTGACGAGTGAACGGCAGCAGCAACAGCGGCTACTGCAGCAGCAGGAGCAGCAGCAGCAGCAGCAGCGGGGGCGGCGGCGGCGGCAGCAGCAGCAGCAGCAGCAGCGCGATCACCACCTCTGGGGTTGCTCAATCCTGCAGACATCTACTGCTAGGATGTTTGCTGCTGGGGCTAGACACACCTGCTGCTGCGCAAGCAGGGGGGCCCTCAAACAGCAGCTGCAGCAGCAGCAGCTGCAGCAGCAGCAGCTGCAGCAGCAGCACCACCTGCTGCAGCACCTGCGGTCTTTGGTCGGCCTAAGCAACGCTGCAAGGGTCCCAACAGAGACCACACCGCAGCAGCAACTGCAGCAACAGCAGCAGCATCAACAGCAGCAGAAACTGCAGCAACTGCAACAGCAACAGCAGCAGCAACAGCAGCAGCAACTGCAGCAGAACTACCGTGGGCTGGGGCCCCCTAGTGGGGTTGATTCTGTTGCTGCTGTGCTAAGCCGATTTGTTGCAGCCTGCCGAACGTTCGAGCGGGCCCAGAAACAGCAGCAGCAGCAGCAGCAGCAGCAGCAGCAACAGCAGCAAGGCATAGACACTGCAGCATGCCTCGGCGCAGCAAAAGCAGCAGTTGCTGCAGCCCCCGTTGCATGCATCCAGGCTGCGCTGCATGCGCTTCGGCAGCAGTCGCTGCCGCTGCAGTTGCTGCTGCCCCTTGCTGAGGCGTTTTATGCTGCAGCAGAAGAAAAGATCCAGCTGCAACAGAAGCAGCAACAGCAAGTGTTGCTGCTGGGCCAGCAGCAGCAGCAGCTGCAGCAGCAGCAGCGGCAGACTGCAGAGGACCTCTTGCAACTGGCGCTGCTGCTGCAGCCTCGTGCTTTCGTTCTAGGTGGGAAAGAGCAGCAGCAGCAGATCGAAGAGCTGCTGCTGCTGCTGTCGCAGCAAATACAGCAGCAACAGGAAAGAACCCTTAGGGCTACGCTGCAGCTGCTGTCGCCGCTGCTGCTTCAAGAGCAGCAGCTGCTGCTGCGGGAGTCGCAGCTTGCAAAGGCGCTGCTGCAGGCTTCCGACCAGGGGCTGCAGCAGCTGCTGCAGCAGGCAGCAGCAAACTACCTGAGGGAGAGCACGAGGAGCAGCAGCACCAGCAGCAGCAAGTTGCTGCCTGGTGTGATGCTGCTGCTGCGTTGTGCTTGAAGCAGCAGCAGCTGCCGCTCGTGCAGCGGCTGCTTCCAGGTGTACAGACAGCTCTCTGCGCTTCTCTTTCCCTACTGCAGCAGCAGCAGCAGCAGGAGCTGCTGCTGCAGCAGCAGCAGGCAGGACTAGAGGCGGTAAGCGCTGCAGCACATCAGCTAGAGCCAGCAGCAGCAGCGCTTGTGCTTATACGCACACGGGCTGTGGTGGCAGCAAATGCAGCAGCAGAGGAAGGAAAAAAAGCAGCAGCAGATGGCGGCCCAGCAGCAGCAGCAGCAACAGCAGCAGAAGCACCACCTCCTGACCCAAAGGCTGAGCTATTTGCAAGGGCCATACGGGGCTTGACTGAGCAGCAGCAGCAGCGGCAGCAGCAGAAGCAAAACGCAGAATTAGCTGCTGCAGTATGCGCGCTCCAACAAACATTCTTGCAACTATGGCGACAGTTGCAGCAGCAGCAGCAGCAGCAGCAACAGCAGCAGCAACAGCAGCACGATATGATGCATCGCGGGCCTCCAGCAGTGCTTCCTCCTCCATCGTCTGCCTTCGGGGTCGGCACGGGTGCAGCAGCAGCAGCAGCAGCAGCAGCAACAGCAGCAACAGCAGCAGCAGGCAGCATCACAGCCAGACGCCCTCAGGGCGCAGCTGAGTCAGAGGCAGCACTGATGGGGCTGCTGCAGCAGCTGCTGCTGCTTGCTGATGCTCCTCAGCAGCAACAGCAGCAAACTGGATTCATGCGCTGCATTTCTCAGGAGGTGCTCCCTGCATGCGAGCTGCAGCAGCTGCTGCTGCTGCTGCAGTGCACAGTGCAGCTGCTGGACTCCCCTCACTTGCAGGAGCAGCAGCAGCAGCAACAGCAGCTGCAGCAGCAGCAACAGCAGCCGGCCCATGACTTATGGATGTTTGTTGATGCCCTTCTGCTAGCAATTGAACGGAGTGTGAAGCAGCAGCAGCACCTCGACTGCAGCAACAGCAGCAGCAGCAGCAGCAGCAGCAGCAGCAACTGCAGCAGACTCCAGAGGCTAGTGCTTCTAGCAGACGCCCTCTTTTCCCCGTCTCTGACGCGGCAGCAGCAGGCACGTGCGTCTGCTGCTGCTGCTGCTTCAGCCCTAGTTGAGCAGCTGCTGCTTGAGATCCAGCAGCAGCAGCAGCAGCAGCAACAGCAGGGCATAGAACAGCGGCTGGCACTGCAGCAGCAAGTCGTGCATGCGGTCTTTAAGGCTGTCTCTGGGGCTTATTCTGTGAGTCAGGGCCAGGTATTCTACTGTCTGCTGTATTTGCTGCTGCTGCTGCTCCCCCTGCTGCCTTTGCTGCTGCTGCTGCTGCCTCGCGTTTGCTGCTGGGACGATTGCTGCTGCTGCTGCTGCCGCTGCTGCCGCAGCCAATGCGTCAGGGGCGGAGCCGGCCGGCGAACCCTCACGGTTTGATATGCTTCGCGTGTTGCTGCTGCTGCTGCTGTGCTGCTGCTGCTGCTGCTGCTGCGCTGTTGTGCTGCAGCTTGGTGGGGACAGAAATGCAACGGAGGAGGCAGCAGCAGGACCGGATGCAACACGGCCAAGTGCAGCAGCAGCAGCAGCAGCAGCAGCAGACACTTTCCGACGCCTTTGCTGCAGCGCGCAGCTGCTAAGGATGCTCAGTGAAACTATTATTATGCTGCAAAGGACAGGGGAGAGTGTTGTTGCTGCAGCAGCAGGGGCTTCCACAGCAGCAGCAGCAGCTGCTGCTGGACCGCAGCAGCAGCCACTTTCCCAAAGTGCAGCAACAGCAGCAGTGAAGCAGCACGTCAACAGTCTGGTCCTTGCTGCTGCTGCTGTCGCGCGGTGTCTGCAGCATCGCAGCAGCAGCGACCCCCAGCTGCAGCAGGTGTGCATGCAGGGCTGTCTTTGTTGTAGCTGCTGCTGCTGTTGCAACAGCAGCTGCTACAGCTGCAGCAGCAACCGCTCCTGCACCTGTTCCAGCTGCTGTTGCTCTTGATATTGCCCCAGCGGCTGCAACGGGTTCTCCAACTGATATAGTAATTGCTGCTGCTGCTGCTGCTGCTGCTGTTGCTGCTGTGTGGTTCAGGCGGGGTGGGGTGTCTTGGGTCTGCTTGCTCGGCTGTATGACTCTGCTGCAGTTTTCTTCTCCCGCTGCAGCAGCGCTGCAGCAGCAGCAAATGCAGCGGCAACCTTAACTGCAGAGCAGGTCAGGCTCACACTGGTGCTGCAGCTGCTGACGCCGCCGCCGCAGCAGCAGCAGCAGCAGCAGCAGCAGCTTCTATCCCTACTCAAGCTGATGCAGCATATATTTAGCGAGCTTGCTTTTGCTGCAGCTGCAAGGGGGCCCCTGCATGTGGGGCACAACAGCTCAGTGGGCACTGCTGCTGCCACTTATTGTGCTGCTGCTGCTGCTGCTGCTGCTGCTACCACTAGCACTACTACTACTGACGAGGGTGTATGGCGTGTTGCTGGTGTCCTGCAGGCGCTGGTGCTGCTGCAGTGTCACTTGCTGCTGCTAGAGGGTTGCAAGCAGCAGCAGCTGGAAGCCACAGGAACAGCAGTAGCTGCTTCTCTTGGGGGTAGCACGCTGCAGACAGCAGCAGCTACTGCAGCAGCAGCAGCAGCAGCAGCAACAGGTTCCCCAGCTGCCGAGCAGCTGCTGCGAGATGTTCAGAAGGGCCTCCGCTCCTGCAGCCTGCGGGCGCAATCGCTGGAAGGTAAGGTTGCTGCTGTTTCTGGCAGCTGCTGCTGCTGTTTCCATCGGCTGCTGCTGCTGCTTCTATCAGCTGCTGCAGCAGCTGATAGAAGTTGCTGCAGCAGCAGATCCGTCTCAGTACCGCCCGTATGCTTTTCTCTTAGAGCTTTTCCTCTGCCCGGCGGCGACATTTCATTTAGCCGTGGCTGCTGCTGCTGTTGCTGCTGCGCTCGCTGCTGCTGCTGCTGTTTCTGCTGCTGTCCCACCCCACAGCAGCCAGGTTTCTTTCTGTGTTTTTCTTTGCGCAGTCGTTGGAGCTGCTACACACCTCCTTGGCAAGATACAGCGTGTCACTCAGCAGGGTGAGAAGCCCAGCCTTTATGGTGTAGCAGCAGCAGCAGCAGCAGTAGGCTTCCTTACCACCCACCCTTTATAGTATAGTAGCAACAGCAGCAGCACGCTTAATGGTGTTCGTTCCCACACGTGTCTTTGCATGCGCTATTCGCCTGGCGTGTAACTGCTGCTCATGCAATGCAGGCACAGGCACTGCGGCAACGGGAGCTGCGCAGCAGCAGCAGCAGCAGCAGCAGCAACAGCAGCAGCAACAATCTCTCATAGAGCGCATCATTGGATGGTTCCGCCCCGCACGACAACGCCCCGGCTAAGGAGCTGCAAATGGATGTCTACTAAACCCTAAACCCTAAAGTAGAAAGGGGGTGGCTTGCTGCTTGCCTGCATGCAGCGTAGGGGGTTTGTTCGTGAAGGAATTTCAAATAGATTTTATTTTCTTTTCTGTAGTGTCAATACACTTCAGTGGGGCGGCGAATGCTGAAGTTGGGGTCTTAGGGCAAGGCTGCAGTGGGTAGGGTCACTTGTATGGCTACTAAGGGAGCTTCTAAGCCGTTGTTGGCCCTTGTGTTGGGTTCGTTGCTGCTGCTGCTGCTTAGCGTTTTGCTGGTGCTGCAGCTTGCAGCTTTTTCAAAGGGGCGCTGCTGCTGCTGGCGGCTGCTGCTGCTGCTGCTTGCGGCTGTCGGCGCTGCTGCATAGTCGCCGCGCGCCCACAGGGGCCCTTTGCGCCTCCTGTACTGCGGGAAGGCGTGTTTAGTTGCAGTTTAGACAAATTTAATAGCTCTAAATATAGTTGTACTTAAACAAAATTTAATTCAAGTGATTATGCCTATGGGGGCACTCCACTGGAGGCTGGCCAGCCATAGACCGGCGTCGGCGGCGTGGAGCTTTGGCCCAGCGGCCTGTTACTAAGGCGGTTGGGCAGCTGCTCGCAGCAGCTTCCTCAGCAATCTTTGAATATTTTCAATTTTCTTTTTGCTTAAGGGGATTATTTGCACGGTAGAGGCCCTATTTTGATGTGTCTTGCTCCCATTCGGGCGCTCGCCTATACTCCGATACGCATAGACATCCCGCGCTCAGTGCCCCTTGAGGATACACCAAGATTTAGGCTGCTAGCCCCATTACAGCACAAGCCCAAGGCAGGGATACAACAAACGCTATTCTTCTTCGCAGTGTACAGGGTACACTGGGGAAGATCTACGCTGAGGCACACTGGCGGCAATGCGTTACTGGAATGGCTACCAGCGGCAGCAGCAGCTGCTGTTGCTGGTCCTAGTACTGCTGCTGAACGCTGCCACCGCATATGCAATCAGCAGCAAGCCGCAGCAGGGACAGCAGTACTTGGGGCTTGAACAGGGGACAGCCACGCACAGCAGCAAGACCAGCAATATGGCTGGCGTGCCGCTCTCGCTAGCGTTTCCGCAGAAACCCCAAGCACCAGAGCCGGCTGAAGAAGCTTCCATGGCAGCGCCAGATGCTTTGCCAATAACCAATAAGAAAGATACGTCGTCCTTCCTACAGCACCGTAAGCTACCCGTCGCCTACAGAGTCGAAGAGCAACAACTGACTAGCAGCGCTGTGTAGCTGTTTAATATGTTTTTCTACCACTACCCTTTGCTCCATTTTGCCTTTGCAGGTACTGGTTGGGTATTGCCCGCAGAATCTAGGCAAACGCGGGGAATGTTCAACTGGTACACAAACCCCTACACCTACGTCATAGTCGGAGGACTGGTAGGAGCCTTTGTGGGCTTAGGCGTCTGGTGTATTGTTGCCTCGTACACGTACAAAACCTGAGGCAAGAATTTTGCAATATTATTCCACGACTATAGGTTTTTTCTCCTGTAGACTATAATGGTTTGCCGGGGAACAGTGCCGTTGCCTCAAAGCGAAAAAGGAACAGGTAAACGTGAATTTCCCGGCAGGTGCTGGGCCCGCTAGTTTGCGAGTTTGTCCAGCGGCTGTTTTTTTTGGCCGTTCTGTTATATTAACGACTCCCCAAAGGGTGAGAAATAAGCTTTTTTTACTGCGCCCTGCGCAAACAATAAGAATCTTTAAGTGAACCGTTGAAGGTTGCCATCCGACTGTTCGTACCAAATAGAGTTATCAGTGCTTGTCAACTCCGTACAGCGAATCCAATGGAAAACAGGTAGCAGTCTTGCTCGCGTTTACTTTCCCTAGAGAATTCAGGACCAAGGCCTTGGCATTTGATCCATCCTGAGAAATATCTGCAGCAGCCCGTTCGGCAGCCACTAGAGACCTACCCCTAAATCCTAAATCCTAAAAACACTATGCGCATTCTAACTAGCTAAAACGCAACTGAATGCTTGACCTCCGGTAGCTCCTTCACTACTTAGCTGGCACTTGCCCAATACGGAAGCGTTTAACAAAAAACTATGCGTTAACAACTTCAGTCATGTGAGTACAACAGTGGAATCATCGAGACAGTGAAATTCGATACTTAAACAGCCAGTCATGATTCAAAACATATATTGTTCCATCGGCTCTGACAGCCTGTACAAAAACTGGCCTCCGCCGATGTCGCGGGGGGTGTGAAATGTAGTCCCCTGGCCAGCTTGGAAAATTGGAAAGGTTGTTTTAACGCACTTACTGCAAAGAGGTAGATGAGGTAGAAGAAGAGGCAGATTAACTCGGATACTGACCTACTTGCCATGCAATCGCAGTCGCTAAAAACCACCTGCTCTACTGTGAAAACGCTCATGGGAGGGTGCAGCGGATTGAAACATCAGTGTCATCGACAGCCGCCCGCGTCCGAAAACGTACACCCTGCAGCCCGATTGCAAGCCAACTGCACAAAATCCAAAAGTGCAACAGAACCGCTCGATCACAATCGCAGTCGTTCACACCGCACCAGTCGGATCCAGGACACAGAAACGCTGCACCATCCATGCACTTGCCGGGGAACTACATATGAACAGAGCGACATACGCTCTGCACGTTAGATAGTTTCAAGCTGAATAGTATCAATATTTGCACCGGACTTCTACCGTCACCAGGCTCCACAAAATTGTGCCTCTTGCCGCCAAATCGCGATGAAAGACAGGCTACTTGCCCACAAATGCGCTGATATCTGAAATTCCCACACCAAATTAATGTATGCCTTCGCGCGCGTCATATCTGTATGCTGCTTGTGCAGGTGATTTTAGTTGCTCCCCTACTGACAAAACGCCCAAGAGCCAGACCTTCTAATCCTCAACGCACTCTCTGTTGCACAATCGCGATGCAGAGAGTCATTGTCGACACCGCCTTTGCAGAAGGAGCTTGCTCACAAACCAACTTAGCCCTGTTAAAGCCATACCAGCAACGACTTGAAAAAAGCAACCGTACAGCCCCTAGCTCTAATAGCAGCACTGAGCTCAGCACATGCAATGCATTTTTCAACGGATTCTGACAGGGCCGTAAAAATATTACTACACCTTATTTGTGCTCTGACATGCAAACATGTACTGACAACTGCTAAACCTTAAACCCATATAGGAACGTACCCACTGCACATCCATTCCTAAACATATTCCTTTCCTTTCTAGAACCGAATGCAGCACGCAGACGTCGCCAAAAGATGAGGGTAGCAATGTACATTAGACATACTTCCTTTTGCAGCGGCGATTGAGGAAGGTTAGTACCAGGAGTAAGGAGAGGAATGAATACGAATACGGAAGCCGAGTGCTCATACTCATTCCACATTGCTTTTCTCTGGGAGCAGCCGCAGTTAGCAATACATTCATCCCAACTAGGGCGAGTGTTGCAGAACCGACAGCCCGCTTATGCGTCGCCGGCGCTCCGCGCGCTCACAGCCTGAGAATGAAGATCCCGCGATGACTCGCATGCGTTGTCAAGCAGCATGCGCACCGCTTCAACCTGCATGTCATAATCAACCGCCTACTGTGCGGTAGGAATAGATAGAGCTTTAATTCCAGTAAAGGCCTCATTCTTTCCAGCGCAATACAGGTGCATACACACGACCTACACCAGCAATGCAGGAGGCCGAGCATGCGAAACAATTGGACTCACTTCCTGCAAAAACAAACGCAATACGCACCAAAGCAAGTAGCTTCAGGAAAGGGAAGCATGCTTTGCTGTTATATTGTCCTTAGGCCACGGCCAATATTCGGCTGCGTACGCACAGCAAAAGTTCAGCTCACGTCCTGGGTGTGAACAGCGCAGCAAGGAATCGGCAGTTAATCGCCCTAAAATACCCTCTGCCATCGCAGGCTGCCTAGCTTGGGAAACCGTATTGCACTCACTTCCTGCAAAGACCCACAGAATAAGCATCAACCCAAGTAGTTTCAGGGTCCCGAAACCAGCCGGGTTTTCAGTGTTCTGAAGCCATGAACAGCATTATCCTGCGTACGAACAGGAAAACTTCAGCTTACAGACTGAGTGTAAACAAGGCAAAGAAGAATCGGCAACCGTTCATTAATTGGATAATTGTCAAACTTCGCCACAAACTACCTAACCGTGACAAACGTCACCTATACGCAATATACACCTACTACTGGTGAGCAAGAACTCACCCATGAAAACGGAATACTTCCCATAGAACAGACACTCCCCCATCCCGCCGGCAGGAAGCACTGGGCAAACCAGCTATATCAAGCGTACGTCCTGCTCGTTGAAGGAAAAAAAGGCATCAATAAGCCCCCATGTCCAATCCCATATCATCAGCTGCACTAGACGATAGTGCCTTTCCAAAACAGTCACAAAGCGCTGCATTCGACCTCAATCACTCTAAGGTGCCGCTTCCCTCTTCCCATCAAAACGTGCTTCAAATGCCCGTGCGGCAAGCTGCCGACAAAACAGCCTGCTGCGAAGCACACGCAGCCCACGGAGTAACGGGACAACGGCTATCCCGGGCTAACAAAGCACTTGAAAGTACGATTTTTTCTACCACTTTTAAGCACAACCTCTTCCATGAACCCGAGCTTGTAAACGCAATACGAGCTCTGGGCCGTCGGATCCTGAAGAAACACGGCTCCAGCCTGGTAGATAAACCGTACTGGCTGCTCGGAAAAACCAGACGCCATATCAAGGACTCTTGTCAACCCTGGAACCGCCTGCAGTACAAGACCGCGGCGCATTTGCGCATCATTTCCAAATTGTCAACAGTAACAGAGGCGGCAAACACTATTCCACCTGGAGCACTGCAAGACCCAGATAGGTCATTCTTACTTGCTGTTCACAGAAAGCAACGGCCTCATTGGGAGCACTGTACTATGCAGGACGACAGCAGCTTTACTCAACATGTTCAAATGCCTGTTTTTGCACCAAGTCCATACTGGAGACTAGCTCCAGTAAAAGGAACACGCGGTAAGTTACCGACAACGAAGCCTATTAACAACTATCTCCACAAAAAGACACGACAATCGCCGTGTTAGCTGAGCACTTTAGTATACGAGGCATATTTGTACTATTGGCAAGGAAAAGCCCTCCCGTGATACTTATTAGCACTTTGGAATCACACCCCCAAAGAGACACTAGCAGAAGCAGACAGGTCAATCGTACGCTCTGATAATACAGTCAACAAACATTCACACGTGCACCACATTACGCCGAAGTTACCGTAAAGACAACACTGCCCAATCCCCGCAAATGGCAGGCTACTCAAGCACACTCATGCGTGAGGCTTCCTGACAGACGAAACATTGCAACCCTCCACGCGGACGAAACCTCCCGCCCGGCGTTAGACGGAGAGACCAATCGTACTCTCTGGTAGAACGCAAAGGCCAACACTAGTTCGGTATAAATTCGCTGAGCAATCACAAATCGCAAAATTTTCGGTGACTTCCAAGGCCCACCCTCATTGCCTAGCGCTAAGGAAAGCGTTCTTCCCAGGGACCCAGTTTGTCCTGCAGACTATAAATATGCGTCTCCATACTGAAATGACCGTGCGTCAACTTACCCCCACAGGACTGCATCGACAGTGACAACATCGCTAAACACAACAATTAGGCTAACAAATCACCTCTCACTGGGGTTCCCACCCACCCGCAAGAAGCACTCGGAGGACAAAATATATCAGCCGTACTTCCTGCTCGTAGAGAAAGAAGGGGTCAACAACCACACTTCCCCACTCCCTAATCACCAGCTGTACAATATATTGCCGGTGCGCAACCTTGCTCAATCAGCTTAAGGGGCCATTTTCCCCTTGGGACCTTGTCTGGCATGCAAAGCAACAAAGGCGCGCCTGAAATGCCGGGCAAGTGGTGAGCTAGCCAAATCTCGCCCGTGGGCGTCCAAACACAGTACACGGAGTCCATGGAATACCCCACCACTACCATCGCCAAACTGGCAAACTACTGTCATAAGCGAGGCTTCTGTCTACTACTGATAAGGAAAACTTCATCGATGAAACCGAGTTCCTGGCCACCCCATCCGCAAGAAGCACCTCTCAAACCTGATAGGTCAATCGCATTTCCAGCCCGGAGAAAGCACGTAAGTACTCCCACCGAGCCTAACCTGATTTGACTAGCCATCACTAACCACGGAAGCACGCTGATTTAGCACGAGGGGCTCGTCACCAACGCACCAAGGAACTGCCTAAAGGTGCACATACACATACGGCCAGTAAATCCAGAAGGAACACACTCTCTGGAGTCGTCGAAGCATAGATATTTGCGTAGTGGTAGATGAGACCAGAAACGACTAATGTTGCATCAAAGCAAGCTGAAGCCTGGTCGGTCGCCACTGCAGCGGCGGGCAAGCCGTACCTCCTTTATCTCGAAGCAGCGGCTAAGGTGCACATCGGGTGTAGCCACAGATGAAACTATCGATACTGCCTGCAAAACAATGCATATAAATCGTATCGTTGTAGGTACCCCTTCCCGGCTTACTTTCTAGGTCAATGTTCAAAATTACAACTAGCCCAGCTTCATATCCCTCTGCGAGCCCTGCATTCCTCTCTGCACACGTCAGACCCTTCTACTAGTTCCACGCCTAAGCTGCCAAGGACTCCTCACCATCTGGGTCGTAAAATAACACCGCATTCTGACATGGGCGCCTTCCCACCAAGCCTCTGGCCGATGCTTTCATATGTCCTTTACAAGCCCTTCTTCTGCACACAATATATTGAACCGTGAATTTGGTGGGAACGTACGTACTAATGTCGATCATAACCATCCCTTTGATATAAGTGTTGTTAGGGCATTCACTTATGATGCATAAGCATGTATGCTAATTCTTCCCATGCCTGTGGGAACAGAAGCGACGCACTTCCTGGAACAAAACGCACGTCCAGGACTGTCTCGGACTGTATTTCGCGTGCGTTTAAACAAACAAGGTACCTTCGTCTACAACTACACGCCCGTCCCCTTCTGATGCTCAATCACGCACGTCCTATAGGAAAGTGTGGCAAAGAAATCCTGCACCTCAGCAGGACAAGTTTGTTGGGCCGGACGTCCAGCAAAGTCTGCAAAATAGGGGACACAACGACAATGGTCGCCCTTACGATCTGATGTCAGCAAAACCTACTTCACGTCGACAAAGAAGCTCTCCCGTCCACACCTACGGAAAACAGGTAACACACTCTTCCATGCAGGTAACCTATATCCATATATGCGTACTGTAAGACCTACCGTGATGAAGACCTCCTTACTGCCTGTAGCGAGAAACGCTCCAGAAAGATTCACGATAAGATTTGGGCAGCATGCAAAGCAAATTGCATTCTCACAAGAAGCCAGCCGCCGGGGAGCCTACGGCGTTGGCGGTGGCTTGATGTGGGCAAATTCGACGTACTTCCTGGATATGCGTTGACCCCATGTTCTGCTTTTTTACCTGTACAAACGGAAGGCAAAAAGTGGACTCATCCATCCTTCCACTATGCTATACAGGCACACATGCCATTAGTTCACGACGCACTTCCTTTAGAACAATCTCTCGCTGTTTTAGACTCCCATATCGCAGGTGCATGGGAACGGAATTGGCAGCGGGGTCTATAACCTGTTCAGCTCAACCCACAAGCTGGAACGAAGTATATTCGTTCTCCTAGCCCTAGGCAGTCAATGCGTAATTATCTTGTCGTACAGAAAGAAGCCCCAGTGTGCTTTTGTCGGCATCCCTATTGAAGTTGACGTTCCTAGCAGCTGCATGCACTGCTGCAACAGTTGACGCATACTTCCTGGACGTACAAAACAAGCGAACCCCAAATAGGCCTTGTCATTTACAAACCCTGGACAAACCGCTGTTGTAAGCAGCCCTGCCCTTGCCGAGCCCTTAACTTACCGGCTGTCAGAAAGAAGTATCGGGAGATTCACTTTGACTGCCCTCCCTTGCAATTACAGCCTTGTCCCCGTCATACCCGGATTCAAAAAAAGCCTGTGGGTAGCGATAACAGAAACGACGTAAAACCGAAAGACGCCCGAGCCGACTCCTTACCATGCAAGGATACCGTCCTCGAATCGCCCCTGCAAAGAACATGAACGTCGCCACCCATGTTCCATTTTATTCATCGGCCCTATGGCTCCCTAAACACCGGTAACGCCCAACAGTACTCACAATCTAAGGTAGGCATCCAGCCCCAGGTACCGGGCACCCTGGTCAGTCACCGCATACAGGGCAGTACCAGCGTGCCCTCCACCTGTATTATAGCGCCCACAAACAGGGAATTTCAAGTTGCAATCTAAATTGGCGCGGCGTGAGCAGGCATTTCAGCAACAGAACTCACATACTGCACATTACAACCAAATACAGCGATTGTTGTGCTTCTCCCAAAATGCACTTTCCTGCCCAGTTGAACCAAGATCGGGTTAAAGCCCATAGCTCTAAACTGCTGACCGTCCCACAACCAACAGGCCACCGGCATCGTTTGGTCATCTGTAGGTAAAGCGACTAACGCTCTGTATGATCCACGTCCAATCAATTCCCGGTGAAGATATAAGTGCTGTGGATCATACTACCCCGTCCGACGGACACCAACCACAATAGAGCAATCTCTTAATTACAGCATACCGGGAGGCTATCTCCATAGAACGTACATTCTGTTCGCCATACAACGCTAAACCAATGAATCCCATGCACAATTGCTTCACCGATTACTTTACTACAGCTACGAAGCGCCATTCAGCATGCTCAGTTCTCCATCGAAAATGCCCAGCGCGGGATTCCACGGCCCACTGTGCTGCACTAGCAACCAGCATCAATTATCGCCTGTCTGTCAACGCGCAAGCGATCGCGAATACCGCATAAACCACGCACATTCTGCTCGTGCAGTTCACGCCACTACTAATCATTCGCTAAGCAACACGCAAAGCACAAGACCACGCCGACTTGGGCACAAAATAACACTGTCTATCATGGGGCGTGTTCCGTCAGCAGCGATCGCGTGGTCTCGGGAAACTTACTTGCTAACACCCAGAACATGTTAGACCAGGAACAGGATAACGATAGCACGAAAAGGATAGCGTACATGCGTATACGCTGCAAAACGTGACAGATGGCATACACCAATTTCTGGTGCACTTAACCCACAACCTTCGAATTCAGGAGGACGAAAATATATGTCTCACAATCCGCTAGATGGAAAGCAAGTAACAGGACAAAGTCATGTTAAACCCTTTCAGGCCCGCAGCTGGGGCCACAGTGGAATATGGTCTGTTCAACGCACTCCCTGAACGCCACATCAAACCAGCAATAAGAACTGCAGACCCTAAAGCTCACAAATGAAGACGGAAGTGCAATGCTTCATATATCGCGTAGCCTCAGATAAAGCAACTAACAGGCGCAATGGAATTTAAACCCCTGCACGTGTAGCTGGCCACGCACTGACCAACGCGCCCCGCAACGATCTGTTCAACCCACTCCCTGAACGCACATCAAACAAGCCCTGCAGACTAGACCAAGCTAAAGCTCACCAATCCGAGCTTCATAAATTATACCGCGTATGTTTTGCCGAAACTATCAGTATTATTAGTCTATTACCAAACACGCAAGTACATGCAACGAGTGCACCATAAGACAATGCAATTCGGCCGCCTAGGTCAACGTCAAAGGCAATGCATTTTCCGACGCTTCAGGCTTCAGGCTCCTAATCCCCGCGGAGTTTCCCAAACGCCTTTTCTGCACCTCATCGAAATCATTGAGAGGCTGCAAATACGCCTGCATGTTAGTTAAACAACTACACAGCTGTCACCATGAACCAAACAAGCAACATCCGTATCGCCCTGTTAGTGGACCTCCCGAATCTGCATTATGCTAGTTGAACTCACGGCCTGATTGAAACAGGATCGAAGCAGACGAACTTCTACGTTGCGAGTCCGACTGACTGGGTCATGAACACTGCTTACCCGACGGAAACCGGAAACAATGAAGAACATCACAAAAAAACCGTGCAATGTACCCACTGCAGCCCTTTGCGCAAATAGACGCCCACGCAAAAACACACCGCTCTTCCAGGTCTCCCCGTAAGCCTTGCCATTTAACGTACGACCTGCGCACCAGCGTATTGTGGTCATAATCAGCCCAAACAACTTGGCTCTTCGACGCATCATCTAGAGATGGCAGCAGTTTGTTCGCAGGGAAGATAGCACACCACATCCAACTTACATCCTGTGATAATCGTTTGACCTACTGTTTTTTTTCGCATAAGATGGATTCCGCGTGCTTTCACGGGGATGTAGCCGTAACGTCGGATAAAACAGGGAACTTTCTCATGCCGGCAAATGGCAATTACCCTCAAGAGGGGGCTCAACCCACTCAGAAGACAGCAGGGGAACCCAACTCCTACCATACTCCAGGCACAGCTCCGGTTTGTCCAGCAACGCCCCTTAATTCCGACAGGCCACGTGTAGGAGCACCCTCAGTCAGCCAGACGCTTGAACCATATGCGCACTTCCGCAGCTCCTAATAAAGAGCTTGCAGCTATGGCAGGACGCACAACCTAAGCAAAACGCCGATACAAATTAACCAACCTTTCAATACACCTTCGCACTTCAATTACTCATACGCATTCAGGAACTTTCCTATACATATAGCTATAGCTGCTAAGCAACGACATATTGCTTTAAAGCGTACATACTGCGCACCAAATTATGCAAGTGTAAAGACTGTCTAATCACCGCGATGAACATCCCTTTGACAAGACATCACTAATACTACTGAGTAAATCCTCACTTGCTGCAATGGCGAAAGCAAAAGTCACGCAAGCTTCGACACTATGCTGATGAACCCTGGTACTGTGGACAATGGATTGCGAAAATCCCTGGTTTGGACTAAGTCATCTAGATGGACCGCGAGTATGCGCCGGAACTCACTGGCTGAAAAGTCAGGTGGTCAAATCATAGCATTCTAGCATTTTCTGAAAAGTAACCAACCCGCAGGCTTTCGGTTTTCACCTTAAAAACAGGAGCTGGAAGTATTCTGACTCTCCTACCCCACGTTGTCTCCCATCCCCGGTCCCGGCTACGCTAAGGTTATTGTGCGGTGCTAGGCGGCCTAAGTGCTCACCTCCTGCAACGACGAAAGCAAAACTAGCGCAAGCCCTGCCACTAGGCTGGTGATTCGTCGTAGCTTGCAACAGCTGAAGCCGACAAAGCCCATCATCGCATCTGCTGATGGCGAATTGTACACATCTCCTATTACTGGCGGTAGCTTCTGAATGCCTGTTAAACAGAAGAACGCACCTCCTGCAGTAGTACATTCCTGCACGCTGTGCCTATTCACCTGGAACAAACCAGCAAAGGGGGAAATCCGTTACTGCTCCCATACGCTCTGGTTAATTTCTAATTTACAAGAACACTCACGTGCTGATGGAAAAGCAAGCAATAACATTGGTTACCCAGGATGAAGGTCCACCCATCAGCGTCGCCATGTGCCCATAGACTGGCATTTCCAGTTGGTCCAGGGACGTCTGCGTGCTACATACAGCCTGTATAGGCGGAAAAGCACCTTCAAGTGCACACACAAGGAGGATGATCGACATGCCTAATCAACCACATCTCAAGCACCCAATGGTTGATTATAACATACTTCGTGACATTCCTGGCTTCCTAGCAAGACCCCAAGAAGAGCTGACAACCAAGATCTTCCCGATCTACTCACAACCTGGAAGAAGAGGAACGCCTTCAATAGCCAGCGGTAGGAGGTATCCGGTGGCGCACGGGAAGTACATTCTGGAAACACAAGCAAAACCATTGGAGACCATCAGAAGGCGCAGGTATCGACCCCCACACAACCCTTGAAAGATGAACTTCTCTCACCTTCTGTTTATTCAGCATTGCCAGTTGATCCGCCCAAGACCCAATATAGGGGGCAACAACGGTCATCCCCTGCCGTAGCTGCCGCTATCACATCCTGCTGCAAAAGTGAGGGCAAAACAACACTGGTACACGATACAATCAAATGAAGCCCTGTCGCGGTTGGGTAGAGGGCTTACCATCTGCAGGATCAAACGGTTCTCCGTGAAGCGTTGCTGCCACTCCAAAGGCACCGCCCTTTCCTTTATTCGCCCTGCCGACGGGTCCACATTCTCTAACACTAATTGTGCCCCTAGCCCTCGCCCACCGGTTATTCCCGCTGACTGTTTTCTAACTAGGTGCGATAACAGCCGATCGAACATACTGCCTAGGGATTCAATTTGGTTCGGAAGCCAAACCTATTGAGCGCCAATTGCGATTCACCATCAGAATCTCTTGCCACAGTCTCGGCATAACGAAAATTTAAGTGGGTGCCCGGTGCTTGGAACAACATCTCTTGGTGTTCCCTTTCACTCCCTGAATGCTTTACGCACCGCCTGTAACTCCCGAATAGCTGCATAAAGCTATTCCGGAACTACCTACTGCTGCAAACGGAAACTTGCACGCACTCATTAACCGATACCGTCTTCTGGATACACTTTCTACTTTTTCTCCCGCGCTGTCCTGCCCCTACTGGTTTACAGTTTCTAACTAGGTGCGATAACGGCTGATCCAACCTACTGCCTAGAGATTCAATTTGGTTCTGCATCCAAACCAATAGAGCGCCAATTGTGATTCTTCATCAGAATCTCTTGCCACAGTCTCGGCATACCGAAAATTTAAGTGCGTGCCCGGTGCCCTAGTTAGCAAACAATCAGCGGCATTGGAGAGCCAACGCAAAATTTCTATGGGGAAAATGAGCTGTATGCACAACCGGTCGCGGCCATGAAAGCCCAAATACAATGCAAACACGCGGAAAATATCTTCCACGCCTACCCATGAATACGCACCAGCCACACCGCAAACAATACGAGAAGGAAGCCTCACAGCCTAAATTATGCGGGAGCGTCGGAGAAACCGGCAGGTGAGCGGTGCGAACCTTGATGGGGCAAAACCCACCAGCGCCGACACACCCAGCGCTTCCTCAACTGACACCCGTTGCCAGCACCCAACCTACTCCCTGAGGATATTTTTCAGACTATCCCGCCAGTATCAACAGTGAAGCGCGTTTATCCATACCTCGCTTGATCGCTGTTGCGCGACTACCACGTACGCCATTTATCCGAACTTGCTTCCAGCAAGACACCTACTGCCTGCCTCATCCAGTACGCTTTGTCAATTCGAGCATCTCATTTGAACGCCGCTCACTACAGCCTACATTAGTAGCCTCCGCACTTCATCAGCATTGCCTGCTTTGCTACAAGTGAAGCCGCGCACCAACTTAAATTAAACTCGTTGCAAAAAATAAACCATGAAAGCCCCCCTCAGATCTGGCCCGACTTCATCCTAGACTAGCCTGCTTCAACCTGGAAATGGCACGAAACGACATACCACCTGTGAAAAAACCACTATCGCCAACATCACAGTTCCTTCATTATAGAACAACCCGCGTTATGACGGAAAACGCTAACCATAAATGGCCCCAACAAACACGCGACACCGATTTCGTGGGTGCCACGCACTCCCTGCTCTCGTTTGCATTGACAGGCCCCTTATCCATCTCGGAGAATAGGAGCGCACTAAGTGCAGTGCATCCATGCTGTGCCCTCTACCAAGTGAGCTATTCTACCACCATAATCCTTGCATCACAATCGTGCAACCTGCGGCTTCCAACGCACTTCCTGCAGTTTGAGGCTAGCACTCGCATCTCACCTGCTAAATTTCTATACAGCTTTTCCAAAACCACCCCGTGCGAGGCGTTGTTGGCCACAAGTCAGGAATTACAGTAGCGGAGTGGGCACAAATATAGCGTAACCAGCGTACTTTCTGGGGATACGAAACCATCCCTGAGATGTCCTAAAAACAGTAGCTTGGGCTCAACTGGGTAATCTGTCGAATACAATGATCAAATATACTGTGCTCGAGCTCTGCCAAACTTCTCCGAAGCCATGACACACTCCCTGTAGAGTGTGGGTTGCGAGAAGCCAGTGTTCGCGGACGTCAATTACCATGTGAAGCGCGTAGCTGTACATGTGATCCAAGTCATGGTACAATAAATTTTACGGTAATAACATAACGGTAGCCACCCAGGTGACACCACTGCCGAAGGCCTCATTCAGCGGCGCAGTAGCAGAACGGCTTTCCAGTTCTGCTTCACCGACACTGGTGACACACTCCCTGTATAGGCGGATTGGCGTATATACGTACATCCTTGGCATGCGCCTTTCAGCAGCTCAGAATGCAATGTGTAACGGAGCCTTTCTCCCGCATTCTAGCACTGCACACGCACTCCCTGGAATCCCAATGTATCAGCTTGGCTTTATCAGGTAAACACGAACAAGACGGCTCGCCAAACCAGAGCGTGGGAACAAAAATTGATCACGCCATCTCCCTTCCTGCCGCCAGATTTAGTTTTCACTCACCGCCTGTACAGATAGGGCCGACTCCCAACCAACTCCAAATAATCTCCACTGGGTCCGCAAGAAAATCCCAAGGACGACGCAGAAAAGCCACGCAGTCTGATGTTAGACCCTGTTCATTGCATAGATAACTGGCCCTACGAGTTTTAAATGAGGAGATTCATACCCTTTACAAACCCTAATTGTGAAAAAACAACCATCACGCTCACAACACACACTGCCAACCCGTCCGGCGTTGTTTTCGACCCGAGTAGCCTGAAACTTCAAACGCACAGCCTTCGAGACCGGACAAGAACCGAACCGACTCGGCCATGCCTGCGATCGACATTTGCAGCAAATCGCAGCAATCTAAATAAGGCCCCGCGATGAACTGATGATCCTGATTCTAGCCGTCCTAACAGTGAAGCGGCCGCGTAGCCTGCCTATAATATCCCTTCCTTACGAAACGCAGCCCCTTTCCACCGAACTCATACTACATGCTGTACCCCACTCACCTTCTGGATGTCCACTCAGCGAAAATGAGAATGGAGCAGTCCAGCAGTGTACCTCACACCTCGACCTCCCAGATTATTGCTGCAGAACTGTTCCAATCTTCTAAATGCGCTTGGACTCATTAAGTCCTCAGCATGCCAGGACTTCATCCGTAACAGGGCGCCCGAACTGCAGTGTTCAACCCCAACAGCCTCCTACATTTTGCAGATGTTTGTCGTGCTTAGGATTTACTGGGCCTTCCTCACAGAGGTCTTTTGCCTTGCGACAAGTCTTGCGACCAATATTGCCTTTAACGTTTGAAAGCACAAACTAACTAAACACTGCGGCAAGCACATAGAGATCCCATATAGCGTATTCGACGCACGAACTGTATGCCCAGCCCAGTGTGTGCTTCCTGGTGATGTTCACAGCCAGTTGCAAGGAGCTTGCCAGCTTTCTACAACAGACCAAGCTTGCATCAACAGCACCAAGACCCCGCAGGCAATTGCTTGTGTGAACTGCAGGCTGGGTAATGTTGCATAGGGCTCACTGCCTGCAATTAGAGAAGCCAAATAAAGAAATACGCCTTCCTACCAGGAGGTTGTATACTGTGCAGATTTCTGATGTGCACAACCACTTTCGGCGATGTTATCTCATTTAATCAAATGCAAGCCACAATCTGCTCACATCCTGCATTGTAATCGAGCTCCATTCGTGCCATTTGCTCTATTGCTGCGCGCCGCGCCTAGGAAGACCACAATGGGACCTACACGAGAAACAAACTTACGAAACCTAGCCTCCACATGAACATTATAGTTGCGGAACCGGCAATATGACCCGGCTCCTTCGATGTTTGACAATACGCCGATAAGCACATACGTTCTGCAGATTACACCGAATTCCATATGATGGAAAAACAATAAAGCCACGAAGCCATATCGCCGAGCCTTCATGCCAAAGAGAAACGCGCTTTTCAAGAAGGCAAATCCATCTGCACGAAATAAAGCTCCTTCGCTCCAATCCGTCTATAAATCTGGAACATGGCTGCACAAAAGGGCCACTTGGTAGGCGAAGATGAACTCCACAAACTTGAAATCATGCCACCTTGAAATAACTCGGATAGCCTCACGCTGACCGGTGTTTCACAATACATTTTAAGTTGCATGAGGTGTGGATTATGTGCCATTACACTACGCACTGCCTGCGGAGCAGTGAAGCAGATTTCTGGCAGCCGGCCTTCACACTAATTTTGAAGTGGTGCTCGAAAAATGCCGGGGATTTCGCACATTGCTACTCGAATTTAGGCATCATTTGCAACTACCATGGATGACCGCCCAATGCGTCGAACTCACTATCTGCAAGGCGCATCCCACCTCAATCATCCCGAAACCCACAGCTGCAATCTAGACAAAGCACGTCCTTGACCTAGCCGGCTGAAAGATTACACGTGGGCTTGCACCGCCGGTTAGTCCGTACCAACCTGCCCCAAACGCACTTTCTGACAGGAAAAAAAAACCTTCCCCCTTGGGAATATATAGACGGTAGAAAAGAACCATCCCCTGTTTCCTACGCGATTCATGCTACCTGCACGCCCACGGCGATCCGACATGAGCGTCTTTGATGCGCTACACCCACGACCGTTTTCCTGTTCTAGAGCGTGAAAGTAACGGACTTCCTGAAAGTTTCACCGCAGAACACAGTTGGTGAACGCAAAACAATCCACGGATGCCCAGTATTTCCCACAGGTTCATCATTATCTATGTTGAAAGCCTTCTATACTGTCTCCACTCGTCCAGGACGGCGTATGCTACGATGACACTTACGAGCTGAACATTCACCACCCGTGTATACACATTGCTGGTTAACGGCCCAACAGTGGTAGTGCGGAAAAAGCTATCGGTGATATACTGGTAAATTGCGGCTCATCCACTGAAAACTAAAATCATACACATTCTGAACCTCCCCAGCTTCCACCCTGCCCCACGAACAGCCTACATCCCAGGCGATCGAGCTAGCAGCCTGTAATGGCAGTTGGCATAGTGGAAATGCTTGGAATCCCACGCACTTTCTGCATTTGACTCCTCTCCCGCAAGGGCTCTGGTTTGGTCTCTGACCGATTCGCACCCATCTATATGCGACGTCACCTGTGTGTGGGTTTGTCATCTGCTACAAGTCGCCCTTCTCGGTTCTCATTACCCACATCCTAAAAGATCAGGAGCCTTAGTACCAGCCGAAACGCCATCACTGTACAGCTAGGTAAGCTCGAAATAGTCTGCCCGCCTGAAAGCTCAACAACCCTATGCTCCAGTCGCCCCTCACCAGCTTCACGACAAACGACCAGTGAGGTAATCGCCCTATGCCCCAAGTGGGTACCGCTGCATATGTACAATTTTATCCAGAACAGCGGCACCTGAGACCAAAGATTATGACTGCTTACAAACTGGAAAGAATAAAGCAAAGCACGTTGTCGTCACACATGACCCCCCCAAGGCATCGTTAAACTGGTCAAATCGGGCTTGCCAAATCTCACCAATGTTTCCATGGTAGTTCCTGTGGACACTCACAGGCTTTGAGTTCAAATATATTTCGGCATCACGCGCATTAATCCAACGGTTGCGCAATGGCAGCAATCGCTCTTTACGAGATATATCATCTCTCAGGCCTAGAACGTGGAGACCACCAACAAGTGCTCACTGACATTTGAAAAAATTCTGCATTTCCCACTTCACCTCAGACGCCCTTTCTGCCTTTCTCATTTTGGCAAGCTCCCCAAAGAGCGTCAGTGTAAGCAAGCCCAACAATGTTTTTACAGTGAGAGGTGCTCACTCCCTGTTTTTTCACCAGCTAGCTCACCAGGAGAGCCGCCTTGAAACCTTATGCTGCTTTTGAAACCTTATGCTCTAAAATTGTAAACTACACCTGTATTTGTTTCATTCAGTCTACCGAAACTCACCCACTGGACAATCAGTAGCCGACAACTGAAGCGCCGCAAACACTAAAAAATAGCCTACTTACAGTATCCGTCCCAGTGTAGAGGCCTTACTCAAGGCTTCCTCCCAACCAATACGGACTCCAAACGTTCCGTCTTTTTTGCCGAGTTTTTGCAACTCACCACCTGTGTGAACAATGCAAACACCCCGACCTCGTCTCTTCCCACACGATAGTAAGAAAGCATGAATAGGACTTATACGATAAGCAGCCTCCACAGCAATGTTTGAGGAAGACGGGTAGGGTGTCTTCCACTCCGTACGAGCTAGAGACGGGCACATACAGCGCAGGCATCTGGTTTGAATATGTCCCGTTCTCGTTGCCAATAGGCAGCACATTTCAGCCCGCAGAGCAACACAGCGTATCTGCATGTAAATGCTGCGAGCCGCACAGTCTACAAGGCAACCATTCCTCGAATGGGGATAATACATTGCAAGGAGGATAGACCAACAGATGCTCGTCGGCGCCTTCCATCAACCATACAACCGCCATTTCCTACTTTGGTTGTGAACACAGCAGCTTCGCCACCATCCACCCAAGTCACCAAATGTGCTTCCAACGAATCATGCGGCTTTTGGTGTCTAATGTCATATAGACGCACGTTCTGGAATTGCAAGTCGCAACATATTCATTCACACGCTCAACTACACCTGTTTTATTGCATCGTCTTAGTCTATAGCAACTAATACGAAGCACCATCGCCAAAGTTCCCTTTAATGATGAATTCCCACTCACGTCCTGAATTGCCCAGCGGTTCCTCGACGCATCAAAGCGCACTATGCATACACACAAAGCAGCACTGATCGAACCCTTAAACGCCTTTACAGCCTGCGAGTTTAAGTGTATGCCAAAGATAGGACCTGTTTTGTTCACAAAAACATGCATGCAACCCACCCCCTGTGCTATCGGTTCTCTAAAAGAAAATTACCGTATGCGCAGGCGTGTGGCAATGCTTAGCTCCATCTGTGCGGCATGCCTCTCCACCTGCCTTATCAAGCTCCTAGTAACAGACGAGACGTTCTTTTATCGTCCAGCAACCACGCACTCCCTAAAAAGGCATCTTAAAGGAAAACATGCACCGCAGGCTATTTGCACGACACGCCAGACAAAGCGACATTCCGCACACTTTTCATAATGGCCAAATTGGATATTGACAACGTTCTTGTCGGGATTGCAGAGCACGCACAACCTGTGAATTAACATATTTAAACACAATCTTGCTGATCCATCACACACCATATTCAAGCATCAACCATAGACAATTACAAGACCCTTTGCTAACCCCAAACTTACTTCCTGCGCATACATTAGCATTTCTTAGCATGCACCTCTTCGTGAAAATGTTCCTGGAGTGGTATTCTCTAGAGTTTCTCTACGGCCTTCGGACGTCGCACATTATTCATCAGGTTATTGGACTTACGCACTGCATCCCAGCGCCAAACAAATATCTTGTTCTCCACCCACGGCAAACAAATGTTTCATTGCACATGAAACCGAGTCCTGAAGTAAAAAATTCAAACCCACGTATGGACAACCAAACCAACTCCATGAACACCACAGCACTCGATGCTAGGGTCATTGCATTGTGATACCTCTACAGCTGAAGCCCAAAACGCGACTTTTGAAGCGTTAGGCAAGATAACTCACGCGCTGAGGTCACACAGACCAACTCTCCGTGTCTCGACGCGAATGTAGCAGGCCATCCAAACACTCCCAACTGCAGGGCTCGTTTCACGCGCAAACCACACATGTACAATCCGAGGACCTCCCCATGTACGCTGCTTACCGTCTGCAACCAGGTACTGTAGTACTGTAGACCATGCAGATACCAACCAAATACCTTACCACATCAGCTCTCTGGTCGCAGATGTACCTCCACGGAGTACCGCAGAACAAAATAGTGATCTCTTCACTGAACCTAAACAACAGTAAACATGCGGTCACGTGTTACACACTCCCTGTTGCCAAAATGCGGTAACTTCGCAAAGGAACTTCCTACCTACAGTGTTTCGCGTTGCCCTTCTGGGTTCTACCAATCCAATTTAGGCAGCTGCTTCACCATAAACAAAATATTTCTCACGTCCTGCACAAGATGAGACAATGTCGCCAGAAATGCGTACCATTTATCGCCACGTGTGCACCAAGTTTTACATACATATTCACTCGAATGGCAGCTGCTGCTTGACCCCTTTCTAGCCTGTGTAACCAGGTCTAGGGGCGCACCTCCTGAAAATCCCCGGGTGTATTTCATGATTTTTTCGGCGATGAATCGACTACAGGGAAATGCCAAAAAAATATCTCTCGTTGCGCCTGCCGGAAGTGCAGTAAGGCGTACGAGCTAAGTATCAGCCGAACACAACACACGAATTACGTTCACATTAAGTGTGCATGCCCTGAAGGTCTAGGGAAATTATGGAGAATTGGCCTTCCCCATGACGCACGAACTATCGATGTGTGACAACAACATACAGACATCTGAAAAGTATATTCTATTCCAGGCACACACATTAAGTGCGTCTGTGGTAGGACACTTTGCCCTCCAGCCCATGTCTACTCACAACCTGGAGAGTCACGAGAACATTCAGCTAATGTGCGCGCACATAAGTGAATGAACACTACCACATTCAGTAACCTACCTCTCTCAGTTAGGGCGCAGAAAAACGTGTAGCTGTGCCGTTGGTGGGCCCTTATACACTTGACACGTACTGGCTGTGGATGTACCCTATTGTGCATATCATGCCTGTCAATTCGAAACCCCTTTTAAGCATGGCGTGGTAAACAATTTTTTCGCTCTGCACTCAGCTGCTCTCTGCAGCCCTGCTTGACTGATATCTGCCCAATGTAGCTTCCCGATGCGCCAGGGCTAATGAAAACAGATATGCGGTGACTACGCTAGTACCAAAGATCATTGTTAAGCGTTCCTAACGCGGACGAATTGAACAACTTACAAACTGTCAGAGTGCCCAATTCACTACAGGCGATAGATGAAAACAAAAAGCCGAGATGCCCTGGAGCCATCCTGTAAGGTAGCGCCCAGTCACAGGGACCTGTGTGCAGTTTGCTGCGACAGGCTTAACCAAGCGCCACCCCGACCGCCCACAAGCCAAGTCCCGTTCTACTTGTCGGAGCAGCGTCCGTGGGCATCACACGCCACCCGCCAGGTGGCCACCTTCCTCACATGACTGCACTGGGGATTCACAAGCAATGAATTTCTACAACGCCTCCTTACGACACACAACTACCTTGCTCGGAGCGAGTGCAACTCACCATCTGGCGATCCGGGCACCCCTAGTTACCACTGAAATAATGCTACCAATTAGGTGATGACGAAGCAAACTCACATTGCCAGACCATCTTGCATACAGCCGCCCACTGACGCCGCCGTCGTGTAGCGTAGTACGCACCGGCTATAATATAAAACATCTATGAAAGGATAGTAAACTCATACAAAACCTGGGAAATAAAGGCATCCACTACGTACTATACCCAAGGCTACCGATTCCGTCGCCCTCGTTTGCATAGCTGCCCCGTCTGAGTCGCACAAACTGTCAGGCAAACCAACATCTTCCGACAAGCAACAACAGGCTCGCGTGGGGCAAAGGGACAAACGTTGATACTTATATCATTGCTATACGCTGCCAACCCGGACGAAATGAATGACATACGTACTGTCAGAGTCACTCACAGAAACACATCCTAACATTCGAGCAGCACGTACCCTCATTCTACACATGCGTTGCAGCCCCAACAAGATTGCCCTACACCGGCCGTACAGTGCATATCGAATTGTACCCCACAGTGTATCCGAACAACGAGGTGCAGTTGATTCAGTCGCTCCTCGGAAGCAAGCACACCACTTATGTATTTCACCAAGAGCCTCAGAATATCAAAATTCATGTTGACAAAGAAGAGCCATACACCCTTGAATTACAGTTCGATGGATGCGTGTAAGGGTGCGGCTCGCTCTACAACTTTGTTGCATGTCGGCGGCTGCGACTACCAGCGTCCCTCTGCGCTTCATCTCAATCATTAACGTACCCCCTGCGTCTCCAGAAGAGATTGCTCCCCCGTACATTCGCCCTACAGGATATAATAAAGTGATGCATTTGTTGTAGCCTCACTTTGGACCATACCCTGTATTCCTCCTACCCAGTGCCATGTTAACGCACATGCTTCTGTTCCGAATCATCCCGTGTACACCTTCCTAGGGACGTTGAAATTGTTTATGGAAGAAGTACAGACGAGCGTTTGTATACTGTCTACCGAAGTCTGAGCCAATAGTTTTGTGCTGGGAAATGCATCAGGAAGGGGGCTAGCCGCAATCTTCAAACTGGGATGTTCTTGCGCATCACACCGTCATCAACTGCACTTTGCACTAACCGGCTGTTAAACAGGGCTTTCTGCTGACTCAACGCTGTCCAGCAATACTTCAACACAGCGTCTTGCCATGAGTACCCCACGGGGCCACAATGCTTTGCAGGCAGGGGAATAGAGAAACTAGTAGTGAATATACCACTACGAGCACGCTTCACCTTGCCACCTCCCAAAAACACGCAGGCCAACCAGGCTTCAAGCCCACTTTCTGCAAAAAGAAAAAGGCAGAATGAATTCATCCTGGCCTTGGACCTGCCTGCCCATCCAGCGCCCTGTTTACATTATGCAGACCTACACACATATACATACATGAATTGGCTGCCAACGTTGGTATCCCTGCGCTCTCAGTAGCGAAGCCAATGTACCCAGCATGGAGGACAGCAAACAAGCGAAACTTTAGAAGCAATAGTCGGCCCTTCTTGATGCTCCTGTCTGCCGAAGCATACTTTCTATTTCGCGGAGATGAAAATCCACAGAGATTGTGCGAATGGCATCGGCCCCACCTCCATTTGGCCTTATGCGGGAAATAATCGATCTCTCAAACCATCCGCTAACCTCCAGAGCAAACTCTGTCCAAATCATACAGCTGCAAGTTCACGAAATTATCGCTCACTGGCTGTAATGCGGTAGGGGCAAGCTGTTGAACTCCGCAGAGGTGAAAATCGGCTTTCGTTAGGCGACATACAAGATATGGGGACGCACCAGTGAGACAATGCCACCAGCGTCTCCCGCCTATAACTCTGGAGCAGTTGACGTCTGTATTTACGCTCAATCTACCACGCGAGCGCACGTGCTGAAGATGTATTTCAACATCAATGCCCAAAGCAGCGGTGCGGTGTGCCGCCAGCTAGTAGCGTGGCACTTATACAAACGCATTCTGGCAGGAATCAAAGTGCTTCAAGCATTAGTGCAAACACTGGAGAAGTATCTTTGTGGCGAAACACCTACCGTAGAACTGGAGGAAATATTACAATCCGCGTTCCTTGACCACGCCCCACTTACTCCCTGGTACTCGGTCTCGGCAGCAAGCAGAGCGTGTGTTGATCCGGCGCTCAGACTAGCACCATAGTAAGAAAACCTGCAAACTGTAATATGGAAACGTTATAGAACACCACGTACTTTCTGCACGGTGTACCAATGGGATTATTACATGTATGTCCTCATACACTGCAGCGCACAGGCGTAAAAGTCTTCCCCTTCTCCCCCCTTCGTTAGAATACAAACTTTCACCGTGTACGCACTGGCTGCAGATATGCAACGCTTGGCTATCGAGATTGTGCTCTACAAACACAGGCACTCGAAAGTTGCGAGGGCACAGTCAGCACGGCTGGAAAACTGACGGCCGATCAAGAAGGCCAAATTAGACACAGCCTGGCTATGCTGCCATATCACCCAGCGGCGGTACGTATGCAGCTTTTTTAAGGAACGTTTGTCTTGCGATTAAAAGAAGGAATGTACGGCGACCTGTAACGTGGTGCTTTTTCACGGAGAACAGAAAATACTTTCATATACCTGCACACCCGAGCGTGGTCGTACATCCTGGTTTCACATTGCATGCGATATGTGATCCTCTGCATATCAAGATATTTTTTGTGTTCAGCTGCCGGCGTCGCGGAGCCTGGAGGTCTGCTTTGCTGTACCCGATACCAGGTTGACTGGACCACTTACCACCTTGCGCATAATCCGGAAAAAAAAGTAGCGAATGAAAAAAGTGCATGCTGTACACTAGGCAATACGCTTCACTGGCAAAACGGCGCTGTGAAAATCCTATCACCCCCCTAACAAGTGTTTGGCGCACGATCTGCGCTTAGCCGTTGAATGCAACTGTCTACACTTAGAAGCCAGAATGCCTGTAGGGACAGTTGCTTCATATTCCTGCCGGAGTAAGATTACACCATTGGCAAGCATGAGGCTGTACTTACGTACTGGAGGCAAACAACAACAATTATGCTAGTCCCATGCTATTCCAAATCCCAGGCACAATTAACCATTCAGCGGCCGCCACGTAACACGCATCCTTTCAACGTTCGCTAACGCATGTCGCGGATGATGGTAAAACGCACAGTCTTCACAGCACATTATACGACAACCTGTCATACAAAACCTTCCCTCATACGCATGCATTTAATTGGCTTACTGCTTCTTGCAGAAGTTGAAGTGATGGCTTGAGCTCTTCAGCATTTGGATCCTCAGCGCACTTGCTGCATCGTCATGTAAGGACCACTGAGGCAAATACCGCATGCGCCCCAGATTCGCGGCAAATACGACACTGCAGGTAATGGCACCGATAGGACATCTCACTCCCTGTTGAACAATGCAGTTTTTATGGGGGTTAGGCTCTCTCGTTTGTGCAAATCCCTCTAAACTGCATTGTCTTGCCAGCCTATCAACATTTGCTGGAACTGGGAATGACGCACGTCCTAGATGATCAAACGGCCACCTTATATGCAAGGTGCTATATACCGCTTTTTTTGCAAATTGTAAACCTGGCCCGTAGTTAATCTGAGCCAGTACCCCGCATTTAACACGTAGCGCTCTTGAGGAACCCACGATCTGCGCTCAAATAAAGACCAGAAATCATCAGCTCGGACATAAGCCTTCGGGAACCCGCTTCCCTTAGGAAAGCCAATATAAAAACTACTCGAAACATCGTACTTCCTGCAGACCAATACCCACATGTTGTGTCCTTCCATCAATGATCACAACGCGTCGCCCATGCAGCTAAATTTCCGTCTGGCGCTAAGCTGCAGAAGTATGGATCAAGACACACCAGCTTCCATTTCACAGGGCGTTGCGCATTTAAATACCTTAATATAGGGTGGTACAGAACCGCTTTCATGCATGGCAAGCCTCCCCTGAAGAGAAGTGTATACATATAATTTTACGCACAACCGGCAGTCAAATCAATGTTAGACCAAGTACTGCGCCCTCCACCCGATTGTCCATTCTGATCTCATGATGGCTTTCCAAGATTGTGTGCGCGAACGACAAGCCGCAAGAACATCCCTAAGTTGTACGGTGGTATCTTCGGTTCGCTCACGAGCAGGCCCGTTGTGATTTCACCTCAGTATTCCACCTTCTAGTCTGAAGTGGCTCACTTGCTGCAAATGCACAAAGTCTTCAAAATATGGAATATTATCACCACAAGGCGCTACCGGCCGATGCCGAGCTTATTGCAGCAGCCTCAACTGGACGTACAAGCTTGCAAGTCACGAGGCGAATGGTGGAACGGTGCCCAGTTCACCGTGAAAAAAATCCAAAAACGGAGCGAATCCCAGCCAAAAGCAGCTTTCCTTCTGCAATGCTCACTTGCTGCTCGACAACGCCGGGAACACTGCGGTTGGAAGGAGAATAGACGGCAGAAGCGAGCTGGGCAATCGGCCTAAGCATTGCTCCCCCCGCATCCTCCACCATCGATGGCTACTCACCATCTAAAAAGCCAGCGTCCAAAAGACACTCATCCCCCATTGCCATTCAGTGCACGAACCTGCATTGCTGACGGTGGCAAAGTGACAAATATGATCCCGGCTTAATGCGGCTGCTGCCTAGTCTGTGCCTACAAAGCAGTACACTTTTAAAAATCCTAGTGATGCTCGAACCCACGGCCTGCGACATTTTGCAATAGATAAATCGGCCGGGCAAACTTGCTGCAGTCAGCATTGCCATTCAGGCCATACTGAAACTTCAGATATTCAAGGTGCGCACAAGATCGACTAACCAGGAGCGGCTTACCTGAAAGGAACTACTCTTCCAGGGGCAGCGGACAGATGCACCATCCGCAGATTCTTGTGCAAGGAACCTCCAGCCCCTTCGGGGAGTAGCAGGCAATCCTCAAACCGCCGTACTACGGACTGCAAGCCGCCTTTAGTCTTAAACTCTCCGCTTGAATCAACCCCGTGCTCTTTCCTGCCCGTCGCCCTTTTTTTGCCCGACATACACGCTGCACATTTACCGATTTCGACGAGCAAGTTTTCCCGTACTTAACCCGGGGTAATTGAAATGTGTGAAACGCACGAGTAAGCCGCAAGGCATCAGCCCATATTCCATTGTTTTCGAGGACACTTTACAAAAGCTTAATCAAGCTGTGTCGTACTGATGCAATCCACGCAGTAAAGCGTTGCGTGTCTATCCACACTCCCCGACATACTCTCTGATGGGGAAAAAGCGGATAGAACTGCCCAATGTCAAATCGGTACCAGATTTCTCTCGGATTATCCCCATGATATTACTTCAGTATATACCACTGCAGTTGCTTTACCACAGCTCGCTGACCAAACCGTTTATATTCCCGTGTCAAGGCAGCCTACATTCTGTACATTCAAGAGCGTTGAGCCAGGTCCAATCTCAAGTAGCAAACTTGCCCAGCGATTGCACATTTACTACCACCCCATTCTATTCCACACCCGCTACTCACCACAACAGCAATTCTTAAGAGGGAACTGCATAGACAAACCGGCGGGTCGTGTAACGAACGAACTGAAGGGCCATAGGAAGCAAGGGAAACAACCACAGCTGTAAACGACTGCCTATTGCACTTTTACATTGGTTTTGGCAAATGCACTATTCTAGCTCAGGCCCACACAGAACTGCAGCAATTTTCGAGAACAAGCAAAAGCAGCAATTGCTGTGGGAAAGCAGTGGTTGAGCGAAAAGCAGTGGCACAGACGAACAGGCTGAAGATTAATAAAAACGCCCGTGAAACCACAGCTTCCCGTTCCGGCTTACCGCGAACACCTGCAAAACTTTTCGTTTGATGACGGCTACAAAGAGGGAAACGTGGACGGTTAAGTACAGTTTTCGCCTTCACGTCCGGCACCGCACTCTTCCACGCCCAAGAACTGGAATGCCCACAACAGCGACCAGCCCCGCGGCCCTCAACCGCAACACTCACCCCAAACCGGCATGCATCACGCACTTGCTAAAATTAAAAACGTATCAGCTGCTACAAACGACCTCATTCACTCTACGGTCGAATTTTCGAAAGGCATACCGGCGGTTCCCTCTATTTGTCTCATCACTTCCTCTCAAAAGGCTCCAAACCTAAAGAACGGCACCGCTCCCCTATATGCTATAACGTCGCAATGCCAACATCTCCTAGCATTCTAACTCAGTTCCACAACTAAGTACTCCACGGAAAAACCTTCACCCACTCGCTACACATAAAGAGCATGAGCAATCGCCTCATTTTGTCCAACAAGTGCCCCACACGAAGCACACCCAACTCTTCAGAAAGCTTGAAGCCGCCACAAGGATGCCGTCGTGAATCGACGAAACCCTAAACCCTAAACCCTAAAGTATTCTCTACGGTTCGAATGTTTGTGGGCGCTAACATACACTTCATGTGTCAGCCCCTACAATTCCCTCTCGCTACTAGTCTTCCACGCACGCTCTAGAAAACGAGAACGTTTAACAACCGCGTGCACTTGACCGCCTTGACGAGGGTGCACAGAATTGTCTCGGCAAGGAGATCGAACATCAAACCTAATACAAATGCCTATACACCTAGGGCATCGTTTCCCCCGCTTTGAAGCATTGTCGCAACGCCAGCATTAGCCGAGAACTTCGCTCCACCTGTAATACCCACTTTCTACAAATAAAAATTCCATCGTGCTGCACAATATACAGTTCACAAGGAATCTGCATCCCTGACTGCAGAATAACATGTAAATGCGCCATTCTCCCATACGCAGCGTCACAATCACAGAGCCGGATATTCACTTTATGAATCCCCTTTGAAAACTGTACAATTCGGCCAACCTCCAACACCCACCATCTATTAAAAAAGCAAGCGCATTCTTCATACTCACTTTTTCTACATACCCCTTGTTCACCCTTATGTCAAAGCTAATCTTCTCAGATGCCGTCTAGAGCCGACTGCACCCACCAGCCAAATATGCAGAACACCACAACCTTGCTCCGCGGAGCAGAGGACATGTAAAGACTATCACACTACCCGTCTCTGCACTCCCAGCTCTCTCTATTACGCACTTCCTACAATGTAAAAATGGGTTGCAGTCAGGCCCATGTATGCCATGTAGGCCAAGATAAACACCCGCAAAAAACAGGACGACCAACGGGATGACGACACTACTATCCCCTCACGTGTTCGAAGTTACCAAAACTGACTTTCTGAATTGAGAACGCGACCAGCACGCTTACATCCTTCATCCAGCCTACATTTGCTTGATACAATGCCGACACCCGAAACTAACGGACACTAGCCTAAGACTAAACCGGGGCACACAACATATCCGCGAACAGAAAACGCCCAACCAACGAAGCCACAACCTCAGCGTTAGGGTTACCGCGGAACACCCCACGGGGAATGCTCTAACACGCACCTTCTACAACTTCCTAGGGACCGGACAACAGGTGCCCCCTTCAGCAAGATCCTTAAAGGAGGGATCAAATAGTCCGATTCAGGTTGATTAATCAGTCTAATTAGCCGTCTACTTTCCAAAGCATCTTGGATCTGGCAAATTGGAGGTATTCAAGGGCGGTGCGACGTACGAGCTGGTTGACTCGGGAATTCTCCCCGCTTCGCGCATATTTGCCTATCTCCCAAGGCTCCTGTTGCAATCCGTGTGTTCTAGCCTTCATCATACCGGAGTCGACACAACCGCCTAACCCTTACCCACTGCGTATTGAGCGTTAGACTCAATTCCTTCCGAAAGGCTAGAGAACTGCCTGCGTGGATTTAAAAGGCACGCACCGTCACGCTGGTCTCTGTATCAGTCGCTGACATGCCTGTTAAGTAGAACCAATAAATGCAAGGACTGCACGACATCTTCGATCTACAGTCACCTGCACAGGCACTCCGTGCTTTAACGGTGCCACTGCCACCGTGTATAGCATGGGACTAACAAAGTAACATCAGCAAGCTTCACGCCATAGCTGCGCGCGCATGGCAGTAATCTATACACTCGAAGGCAAAAACCCACTTTCTACAGGCACATTCTCCCTTGGATAGCAAGAGCCAGCATTAAAGCAGCTGCAAAGTCCCTACAAGACCTCCCCTCCCTGGACTTCCGAACCTGAATTGCATATGCCCGAAACCGGGAGGTACATACTCAACGCTAGGCGCGGATATCCTACCTCGGGCTACCACTACTAAAAGGGATAGTTACGTAACTTGGCATTCGCTCTCGAACGCACAATGCAACTAAATGCCGAAGGCTTCTGTGGGTGGGTCGACCCGCTGTGAGTGCCCTAGGCAGAACCCATTAACGCTTTAAAGTAGACGACTGCACTACGCACAGGCTGTTGTTGCAGTACTTGATCTCAAGCATGTATTCGCACATGTCGGTAGAAAACTTGCATTCGGCCGCACAACTGGTAGTCCTCAGCACCCCAAGTTCATATATGCTGTTGCTGCACATTTCCAACATTATCCCAGCTGAACACCCCTTAGAAGGGGCCTTTCCCCGCGACCTTCAACCCCACGGTCCCGCAACCTTGCCTCGCATCGTTTCGCATCTTTGCTAGGAGCACTTGTTCGACACGTTCCCAGATGCGACTGGCTTCGAACACGTCAGTCGAGTGCAAAGCGACCTTTGCTTTAAAACAGACACTGCATTCTTCAGCTGCTGGTTGTCCCTCTGGGTCTTCCCAAAGCAATATCCACGAATGCAATAACAGTCCTATGGGGTGCTTCCGCACTGCAACCCCGGTTCCAAAAAAAAGCTTCAGGCTCCACAATTAGTCCACAAAATATCCTCGCATAACACCCCATAGAACATACACGCCGTGGAACAGCTGGGAAGCCTCGCCAACTCTCGTATGCCAGAGTCCAACAGCGTGAACGATCATTCTCCACTCCACATGTGCGTGTGGGCAATGGCAAGTTATGCCTGCAAAGCATCGAGGCAGCGACCCACCAGCTACAAGCGCCATATATCTTGTCGGCAAAGCGCACCATTGCGCTGCATTAGCCATTAGAAGGCATTCCCACTCGTTTAACAGGCTTGTGAAGTACAACCGCGCGTGCCGGTAAAACTGCAAATTCACCACCGTTTTTCTAACTCCCCGTATCGCCTGCTCCCCATCACATGGCCTCCTCAAGCAACGTTACATTCACTTTCAAACAGACAACGCACTTACGACGGATAGCACTTCGCTCTGGTGCACTGCAAACCCCAGACGAAACCCCTCAATATTACATGATGTCAACGTGCAGCGAACAGCTATTCTTCTCAAAAGAAACACAATGCCAAGATTAGTAGGCTCTCACCACACTCCCCTACCCAACTACGACTGACTGCACCATCACTCAAATACGCACATTCTACAAAAGAAAATCCATAGGCCAAGCTTCAAGCATGCTTTCAACCTGCAGCATACAAACATCCCACAAACAAAAAAGCCATAATTATACGGGATCGCTCTTTTCGGCCTTCCCACTCATAAACCCAACACTAGTATACACTATATATACGCTTGCTATAATTTCAGAGCGCATCAGCTATGCTTACCGCGCATCCCTGCCACCAATGCTGCTACTTGCCCGCCGCCGCGGCCAGCGGTAAGCTCTTAGTCACCGCGTTCATATTAGCAAAACGTTAGGAGCCTCGGCAATTTCCACCAGCAGCGAAATAACCTTGGGATCCTGTTTTTGCCTGCAGACTATAAACGCCAAACATGCTTTATTGTAGCACTACCCCTAATACCATGGCCGTCACGCATCTAGGACGTTCAGCTGTCTCAACATTCACCCTTACGCACACAAACCCAGCCTGTGCTTACAAGCACCTTTTCCATAATATCTTACCTCCTGTCAAAACAGTCCCTGGGCGTGTTCGAGAACGATTAGCGCACAATCCCCATTTAAAAATACGCCACCCTATTCTGTACACAAGAGAAAGTGTCAACTGGTTGCAAACCTTTCCACACTACCACAAATCAATATGCGCTGTCCCCACAGAACACATACATTCAACTAATTCTATTCTAGCAGCCACATGTCGCCGAAGGCGTTCTCCTTACAAACTGGCCACATACAAAAACGCCCTTCACAGAAGATCTCACTTCCCGTCGCACCAGTCAATGGGGGGTGCTCGAGAGTACCTTGTATTAAACTCCGTCCTTTCAACTTTTAACACGCTACAAAAACGCACAATCCCCCTTTAATACACTGGACGGAGCCGAGTTGCAATCACACAGGCTATATCCAGGCTATCCGCTAACTATCCCAAACCACCGCAAACCAGCGACCCCATGCTAAAGCCTTTGCCATCCATATAAACTGCACACACTCAATATATTCTTCTAGACCAGCCGCGTTTAGCCGAAGGCTTCATCCTTACGTTTATAGCACATCCATCCAATCTACATATACAACCACCTTTCATAGAACATCTTACTGCCTGTCGGACCAGTCGAGAGGGTGCTCCTGCGGGCCATGCTCCGTTCTTTCAACGTTTAACACATTCCATAAAAACGCACAATCCCAATTCATTACAGGGCACCGCTCTTCTGTACATAGCAGAGTGTCACTACCGCAAACCAACATGGGGGGAATCAGTTCAAAAGTATGTGCCGTCCACATAGACTACACGCCTTCAATCTATTCTACTACAGCAGCCACATTTAGCCAAAGCAATGGTCGTTACGCATTGGGCTCAGCTATCTAGCCTATGTATACAATATCTTACTTCCTGTCGCACCAGTCCATGGGGCTGCTCGAGGACCTTCTCTGAAGCGCCGCCATCGCAGTGTTTAACATTGTGCACACAAACGCACAATCCCCATCATCCATTTTTGCGTACCACAGTGGTACTGCAACATTACCAGACTATCTGCAGACTACGCCACACCACACCAAAGCACTTACATCTCGAAACACCATTTTAAAGCCTGTGACGTCTATAAGCTGCACACCTTTAGCAGATTGTACTTCACCAGCAATAACTTACATCCTGTTGCACCAGCCCTCGGTGATGCTCGAAACGACGTTGTACACACTCCACAAAAACGCCCAATTCCCCTTAAATCCAGCCCCGCCCTCTTCTGTAGATGGCAGACTGGCAAGTGTCAATTACCCGCAGACTTCCCTCTACCACAAATCAATATGCGCAGGCTCCGTTCTTCACGCCTTCAACGGATTCTACCGCACCAGTCACCTTTTACCGAAAGCTTGGTTGTTACGCATTCAGCACACAAACCCACATTATCGACAACCACCTTCCACAGAATATCTTACTGCCTGTCGCACCAGTCGATGGTGAGGACCTTCTAGAATGCTCCGTCCCTTCAACTTTTAGCACACTCCACAAAAACGCACAATCCCAATTTATTACACGGTACCGGTCTTCACTACATGAGTCGCAAGCATAAACTATACAGATTTCCTACTCGACCACAAATCCTGTACCTTCACATAGCCAGAATTTCGCCAAAGCCATTGTCGCTACGTATTGGGCTTATCTCTCCAGTCTATATATACAATGATCTTTCACCCAATATCGTACTGCCTGCCGCACCAGTTGGTTTGGGAGTCCGAGAGGACCTTGTATGAAGCTCCCGCCCTTCTACGTCCACACTGTCAACAAAAGCCCACAATCCCCATTTTATACCGGGCACGCTCCTCTGTATATAGCCTAGTTGCACTTTTAACATTACCAGACTAGCTGCACACTACCCTCCACTAACACGTCCTCGCTACAATTTTTCACAGAATATCTTACTCTCTATTGCACCGGTGGATAAGGGTGCCAGGGAGGACCTTAAAAGCACGATCCGCACTTAATACTTCAGTATATAGCACGCTGGTACTGAAAACATTACCAGATTACATGCAGACCACCACACACTACCCAACGCAGAGGCCTGGTCCTTACACATTGAGCACATTCATCCACCCTGTGTACACAACCATATTTCATATCTTACTCCCTGTCCAACCAGCCCGTCGGGATGCTTGAGAGGACCTTGTATGAACCTCAAGAACACACCACAAAAACGCACAATCACAATTTAATACAGGGCACCGCTCTTCTGCGAACAGCAGATTGCCTAGTGTCAACTATTTGCAGACTTCCCACATTACCACAAATCAGTATGCGGGGAATCCATTCAAAAGCCTGGGCTGTCCACATAGACTACACACCTTCAACTTATTCTACTCTAGCAGCCACACCCCGCCTAAGGCGTGGTCGCTACGCATAGGGAACACCCAGCCAACCTATGTATACAACCATCTTTCACAGAATATCGTACTGACTGTCGCACAAATCCAGTGCGGTGCTCGAGAGGACCTTGTGCAGACGACCCCACAACCAGGAATCCACCTAAAAGCCTGTGACGTCTTCAGCCTACATACCTTCACCGCATCGTACTTCACCAGGCAGCTTTTGCAAAGAGGTCATTACACGTTGGGCACATCCATCTAACCTGTGTATCCAACAATCTTCCACAGAATATCTTACTTCCTGCCGCAGCAGTCCGTAGGTGCGCTCAAGGGAACCCTGTATGAAGCTCCGTTCCTTCAAAGTTCAACACACTCCTAAAAAAAGCGCATGCCCCATTTAGGACAGCCTAGTGGCAGTCCCAACACCACAAGACTTTGCATATTTCCCCACACAACAAATCGATATCCGGGAACTCCGTGCAAATGTCCTGCGGTCGGCATGGGCTACATAGCTTTAGCCTACTCCATCAGCCACATTTCTCCAATGGCGTGGTGGTTACGCATTGGGCACGTCTGTCCAACGAATGTTTACATCCGTCTTAGACGGAATATCTTACTTCCTGTCGCAAAAGTCCGTTTGGATGCTCGAGAGGACCTTGCACGGAGTTCCAACGTAGGGCACCGCTCTTCAGTATACAACAGGCTGGCACTGTCAACATTACCAGACTATATGAAGACTTCACCGCACCACCGCAACATTCCCTAATATCCAGTCACTCCATCCCCAAGCCTGTGCCGCCCACAAGGACTACACACCTTCAACCGATTCTACTTTTGCAGCGGCATTTAGCCACAGGCGTGGTCGCTGCATCCATCCAACCTATGCATACAGCCATCTTTTCACAAAATATCCTACTGCCTGCCGCATCAGTGGGTGCTCAAGATGACCTTGTACGATGCTGCCTCTGAACCAATGCTTTCTGTTACGCCACCTGGCTTTAACCCTTCCGTATCCTATATACACGCTTAAAAACATTCCTAAACGTAATCAGTCCTGCGGCTAGTTTACCAAACCTTACCCACTGCACATTTAATGCTCCGCACCGATGACACAGAGCTTCAGATGCTTCGCCACCTATTAAGCAAACTGCGACACAACCCTGCTTCCGGCAAGTTGGAACGATTCCCCGCCAAGCAGGCACCGGTAGAATCATGTGCGCTGTTGGAATTCCCTAATGACGAACGTGAAGGATCGTGCTTGCAATGTGACTTTCAATTCGCCGCACTTCCTGGAGTTGTGAAAATTTGCTGCTCGTGCGGGCGCAACATTATACCAGTGTACTAGTGCCTGCAAATTCACCTGCTACGCATTACCGGATTTCAGCCTACGAGCACCATCCGCAATTCCTCGCACGTCCTGGAGTTGCGACAAATTGCTTTTCGTGCACGTGCAGTACCTTGCCAGTAGTTTAATACATGTCAGCTCTTCTCGGGTTTACTACTAATCTTTGGAAGTACGCAGCAGCGCCGCACTTCCTGTTGTGTAGTTAACGCGTTACATTGCCATCAAAATTAAAATGCATATTAGGATACAATCTTTATTTGCTGCACAATGCCGTCTTCCCATACTGTTTCTATAGCCGCCAAATCCTCCGCACAGACGTTCAAACTGCTGCAGCGCACTTCCTGAGGAAATATCTCCACTCGAGAAACTCAGCATCGATATAAGAACTGGTTGGTCTACCGCGCAAACGCTGACAGGCTTGTTCTTAGTTCCCAGAAGGGATCATTTCGTCGCCTTGCGCCCCTAAGTCTGATGGGTTCGTTAAAGTTTGCAAAAAGCTGCCGCGCAACAGATCCCCCATGGAGCAAACTCATCGAAAGTAATACTATCGACAGCAATGATCAGAAACGACCGATAAACCGCAAACGGAGGTCTAGCAAAGCGCGTTTGTATGAAGCCACATATATGTTCGCAATAATGCCGACGAAACAAAATGAACGTGGGCTGCATGCTCGCGAAGTATAGCGAGGTGGCGGATCGCACTCTCTGAGTCGACACAAAGATGCTAGATGCTCCGTAAGATCACATGCCAAACGAATCCCTGTTCCCATCCACTGCACAGCGAATTCTAGGCGGATGACAATTCGAACGGAACATATCTGCAGCACAAACAACACACTAATACGGACGGAACTACCCAAAGGACGGGCTACGTTCGCCATTCTCACTTGCTACGCACACAAAATAGCAACATCAACACAATTAATAGGTCGGACCTGCTGTTAATTGGCCTTACTTTCTCCGCTGGTCGCCTGAATGCTATTTGCACTACGGCATTGCTTGCATGGGGCAAGCAATGCCGTAGTGCAAATAGCAAAAACGACTACACCATAGAAAGGTATACCGTTTCCACGTGAATTCATGCAAGATTGGCAATAACCCATCATCAGTGTCTATCCACTTCTCGGGTATGCTGCTAGCACATGTGAACTCACTTCCTGGGCGATCCCGCAACAGAAACCAAGAACCACATACCGTTGGTCGCATCGCGGATTCACCGGTTCTGAGTGTCACCTTGCCACATCAGCAAACCCGAACGTACTTGCTGAAAACCCGAACTGATCAGCTCTGGAGCGTCAATTCAACAGGTCCCCGTAGATTCAATCTGCAGGTCTACAGTTATACACGAATAAACTCTTCACACAAGGCTAACATTGTCTGACCGCACACCGGTTGTCCTGTGCATTCGACCTCAAAACATTCCCATATGACTAGCCGCACAAGATGTAGCGCACTTCCTGCTTGCATACACCAAGAACACGGGTTTAAACTATAGGATACGTATTCTTCGAGCCTATTTTGTGGAGATTTATTGCTTCAAACCCACTCTCTGCAGCCGTTAACTCGGACACACCTGGTGTTTCCGGCACTTAGCCACAACCAACTAGTGCTGCAAATAGAGCATTTTGTCGGATGCAGCACTCTGGTGCAGAGAATAGTGCGAAACCACGCCATGTCACAGCCCTGCGCCCCTGCAATAAGGAAAGCCTTACCTCCTGTGCCGACAAATACATCCACCACAAACAACTTGAAGAAAAGCCACCAATATCACACATCAAGGACAGCGTTGTCGCCCTACGGTGCCGATAAAAACCCATGATGCACCAAGGCGAGCCGGGCTATGCTGAGGCGGAGTCGTATTAAGCCGTACTGCCTAAGCCACAAAACAAGGCTTGAGAAGGCGACTATACAATCTCTCCCGTTTCGGGGACTGTTGTTCGTAGATACAGCTACCTGTAAATGCCCCGCTCCAGCATAGTTGACAAATTAAGCCTCACGCTCTGTTTGGAGATATAAAGCAACAACATCGCAATTGTTAAGTACACTAAACAAGAATAACACTTGTCAAATTAGAATGTTAATATCAACGAAAAAAGACCCGGCTAGAAACGTACGTACTGCCAGAAAACATCTGCACCCTTCCGGCTGCATTCAGCTGCTGTCCGCAAACACACCACTACCGGCTGTTCTGGTCCACTCCGTTACAAAAATAGCTGAGCAAACAAAATAGTAGTGACAACCTGTTGTTGTGACACCACATTTCCTACAATATGGCGACAAAACGTCGACTCCTGCCGCATGCATCCTGCAACTGATGGCACCCACTTTCTGAAGGATTTGGCTTTAGCCTGGACAACTATTATCTTCAGCTGTGCATGGGCTCATGATGCACATATACATCTAGAGAGCTCAACGTTGTGGTTGACTGCTCGCTTGCAGGTGCTCGTTCGGGAGGTTAATCACGAGATTGCTTCCAAGCATGCCGCTTCGCTAATCAAGCTCTTTGCCATGAGAGGATGTAGTCCATAAAACTGAGCTTCCTTTCCGGCACAGGTTGCAGGTACCTACCGCCTTCAGTGCAATTGTCATCGATACAGCTTCAAGTCACCTTAAGAGCGAAGTGCATACAACCAAATATCTACAATGGAGAAGATCGTCGCCCCAGACAGGAAATGACATTGCTCTAGCCTCTCACGATCTGCAATAGAAGGCAGCATTCACACCATCGCTAAAAAAAGCGTTTCGCCCGCACACCACACCAGCCTCTTCTCCCCTTCATTCGAACGTAACTTTTATTCCCCGCACACCATTCCGGATATGAAAAATGTTTCTTACCTCCTGTACTCGTTTGCACGCAGCGGAAGAGCAACGAATATATAACAGTGCTTTTTGTGTGTGTTGGTGTACTTGGTCAGTTGTTCTTACGTCCGCCCCTGCATCAAATTTAACGCACGTCCTTTGTGTTCGGTGAACCTAATCAGCGGCTGTTGTGCTTAAACAATTATACTGGTGCGAATACTTGGTCAATCACCCCCGAATTACTAAAAAAAAATATTAAACCCTAGGCGACTGTAAAAATATCCAATGTACCGTCTCAAGAACCAGATGCCCTGCCTCCCTCTATTTGCAGACCCAAACACACTTCCTTTAAGAGATCCATTCCTCGCCCTCTAGATTTCATGGAAAACTGCTAGCGCCTGAAATGCACTTTTTCTCAGAGCTAGGAACGGCCATAGCGTTTGAGAGGCTCTCACCATCTGCAACAAAAAATCTCTTCGGCCACAAGTAGCAATTGGTGCTAAAGCTTGCTTTGCATATAACTGCCGTTCCGTTTCGAGATAACTGTCCCAGCATCCCCACACGACCTTACCTTGTGTCTGACCCACTTCCTGTATGTTTAATCCGCCAACTCATTTTCTTGGCATTCAAACAGCTTGGCAAGGCGAGCAGATGCTCTGCACCTCTCGTGTCTTCCGCTGTCCATCACATACTTTCTATCAGGCAAGCGACTTCCTCACATGCGGATACATATTCAAACCAGTGTTTCCTTGGTCACGGCAGAGACTAACCTCAATGGAAATCCACTTGACGATGGCGCTTCTGCCTGCCAAGAGTAGAGCCATGCCGCTAGGTCACTCCGTCTACGACAAAAAGCAGATACTCATGGGCAAGCTCGAATGTCTAACTCTAATTCTCACAATCTGATGTTGAATCCGCTGGCTATAAAGTGGGCTGGACGCTATGCAATGCGCATTGTTTTTTTATAAAAACAAAATGGCACCGCGCAAATGAAGAAGCGCCGCAGTGCACGACTCACATACTGGGTATCAGCCCGCAACACTTTAGCATCATGCATTAACTCTAGAAAATTCGTGTTGGCTATTAGACCCGAAGACTTTTGACAAAGCTCCATTGCGACAACAGGTTCCCAAAGCGCGGAGCTCATGTGAGTCTCAAGCGACTAACAATCTGAGCAATCCACAGGCCGCAAAATGTCTAGTTGTTTGTTGGCGTAGGGAGATAGGCAGGTGTATCGCTTCAATAGATTCACATGGGGTGCTCGAAAGCAGGACCTATACCTACACCATGGGAGCATGCATCTTGTTTACGCAGAAAGCAACCCCAACTTCTGTTTCTGCCTATGCTTCCAACGTCTACAGCAGGAGTTAGAGGGTTTCCGCACTGAGCATACCTTCTGCATTTTTATTGCGCGATAAACCTGGCATGCCCGCAAAAAAATAGATGGTTCGGGTCTATCTTGTCTACGGCTAGCTAACATAGAAGTCACTCAGCACGGCAGTCCCTACCTGTTTCCTTCACCGCTGTAATATGACTAATGCAAACCCACGTATTGTTATCAAGTTTCGCACGCTGGATAATACGCACGAACTTCCCGCCGAAGCCATATCCCTGCCATATACTTGCTGTGCAAGCCGCCCCGCACCTTGGCTGAAAAGCACGCCCACGTCAGGGACATGATACGACACCAAATGCAAAAGCAAAGCCTGACGAGGTAAAACTCATTTGAGACTAGGGATCCAGTAACTCACTTGCTGCAAACGTCAAGTTTCCTAGACCCGCCATGGCAATAAAATCCCAAAAGCAAATCCCAAAACACCATATGCGCTACGCGTGGGTAGGTTGCCAAAGGCAGTCGGTTACCCTCATTAACCGGCTTATCCCTCTCCCCACTGCCTTCTACCCACAACCTGAGAATTCAATAGCGCACACCAACAACTGCAGTAGCGCCCAAAAAGCAAGCCGTATAAAAATAACCGTACATCTGCAAAGTAAGCAGCAAAGGCATCCAGCGGTCTTTCACGCCGCTCACTGGCTGGATGTAGGATCGCCAAAGCCCAAACAATGGAGGCTTCTGCAACATCTATTAAAAAGATGTGCACCTCCAAGCACGTCGTCTGCCGCACACAGCATCATACCACCCCACAAGGACGACTCTGCAATGTCCTGACTGGGCCCCGCATACCGCTAATGTCATTATGCAACTACACACAAAGGGCACCTTGAACGAGTCTACTCGTAGATTCCCTCTACATCGGCTTCGCAATACATACGTCCTTCAGGAATGATAAAAAATCCCTGTTCACCGTGCTTCAGAACTAACCAAAAAATTTGGCAGTCGAGGTCACCCTCTGCAGCCGCCCATCGTCAATAGCGGCAGTTCAGTGCCACCCCCCGTACGTGAAATTACACAATAAAGGTAAAGGCTACGCACTATCTGCAAACAGCCAGTCCCGAAAGTAGAGCCGCCCTAAACCAATCATCCGCCGACAAAAGTGCTGAAAGGTCCAACTCATCATCCGGTTGAAGCAACTCCGTTGTCGTTCCCTCCACAAAAGTCCTGGCCAGTGAAATGAAAGCTGGAATCACGATGAATGAGTATACAAAGCAGTCAGTTTCTCTACAACTACGCAATTTTCCCCTGGACCAACATATCCATACAGGCTGTAGGATCAGACAACCTATCCAAAACTTGTCCACCATTCGTCTCTTTGATACAGCGTCTTGTTCTCAACCGAACAAAAAATGGGAAGCAAGCAGATGTGCAGTGTGCGTATTTGGACACACATCCTGAAAAAATAGTTGACGGGCTGCCGGTTCCTACATGTACTTTACTAATTGCGGGGCAGTCCACCTAGTGGAAGAAAATTCCCCTTTTCCACTGAAATCTCCCCTTAAAAACCTGGTGCAGGACCACTAACGCGATGAACAAACCTTTTCTCCCAGGTCTGAAAGAAGCCAACAAGGAATGTGCACATTAGTTTCAGCGCACAACCTGAATAATTTCATGTTAAGCTCAATAGTCACCAAATCTATCTATGCCTTTTACAGCCATTGAACTGGATTAATGTAAAAGAGACTATGACACGGAGCATTTCACTCCGCACAAAACCTACCATCTGCGGAGAGAAAAAAAACCAATTTACAAATCGCCTACCGGATACCACAAAATGCTTCCTGAGGTACACCTGAGCATTGTTTTCACTGAAAGTTTACGCACGTGCTGTTACGAAACCCACAGACAAACCTTTGTCGCATACCCGACTCCGGATGATATCGCTGATTTTTGTTCTCTACATGATTTTTACTTCTTGCATTAAAGCGCACGAACACTATGGATGGAAGCTCACTTTCTGGCGTGACACCAGACCGGCTCCACAAGTCACAACTCGCTTTCAGAGCAAGTTCATATGGCTAGCCTCCTAGCTTGCAAGCCAAAAACGCCCCGTATCTGCAAATTGTATACGAATTCACGGGAACCAGCATCTGAGGTTGTGGCCTGCCCAACCTTGAGACGTGCTATGGTATCAGCTAGGGATTTCCACTAACCTTCTGAAGTTTGTCGGAAAACTGTAGCGTTTTCGGACTTCCTTCAGAGGACTGAGCCGCTGACATATGAACCCATGAAAGCTGTTTTCGTCCTCTGGCTGGCTAGTCCTCGGTAGCAACGGACTTTCTGCAGTGGCAAGCCTCTTCTACCCTACCCCCGTCGATTGAACATCTCTGTCAACGCCGTGCGGTTTCACCGTTACCGCCGCAAATGATTCGGTGGTGACGTTCACAGAAATAACGGAATGCTCACGTTCTTGTCAGAAATACGAAGCGCGAAAACCCCCGTATACCATGTAGTACATGGCCTATCCACTTTAAAGCAAACTACAAGTGCCTTCAAGGTACCCCAGTGAGACGCACAAACTGGTAAACGGGGGAAAGTACCGAAACCAACGCATGCGCCTAGCACGTTGTTCAACGCTGCAATTCATCATCTGCACGAATTCATTGCTTTTCTCGAGCATGAACGGCCGTGCTCACTAACCTCTACTAACATACCGAGGAAAACCGCTGTTCTTCTACTACACAACCCATGCTTGTCCTGTCCACCCACCAACTGTGCGAACGAAATTACGAACCATCAGGGCTATACAAGCCAGACTCGGCGCCTCGGGACAAACCGATGCCGCAAACTGCACTGCTTTGTAGCATCAATTGCTTTATCTCACCGTCTAGGCAATCACCATCCCCTCTAATACCCCGCGATGACAGGCATCGTAATAGCCGACTTTCACGCTCGATCACCTAACCACGGGCGTGATACTTGTTAGAAAACTGAGGGCGGGCTGTTATCGAACCCGCGCAGAGGGACAAGACGCACTATCTGAGCAGTCAGACGGTATTCCAATCACGCCATTTGGCCAGCTATATCTTACGAACTACCCTAAGATATTCAGACAATATACTCAGGGTAGGGAGTCTCGGTCATTCTCGTTTCAGCCGAACAGCCAGACCGGCCCAGTTGGACAGCCGCGATTCCTCCCATTTCTTACCGATGCCCGTACAGAGCAGATCCGTAACCATGTCTTCCCTCATTCGTCGAAGGCTAAAATCAATCGGCTTAACGATAGGAGGCATTGTCGGCGTGCTCGCCTGCATGGTTTTATCGCTTCACAGCGGTATTCAATGATCTATGCCACGCTTAACCCACTGCCTTCGATTTCCAAGGGCAACAGCAATGAATATCCCACACGGTCAGAACTCCGACTTTTCCACCACTTCAACGCAAGATATGCCCCTGGAAAACAGCCAACACAGATCGGACGTTCCACGCTTCTAGCGCTAGTCTTCCTCCCCTACCACATGAGTGCTCCGCTCACTGCCTGGAAGCCCAGCAGTTTTGCATCCAGATATCTGCCTTCCATGCAAGCGGAAAGTCACGACATAAGAACAGCGGGCAAACCAAATACACAGAACAAGCTGCTGAGTCGTCACATTTCCCCGCCCAACAAGATTAGTTCACCAACACGTACATCCTACATACCCAAGAGAAGTCGGCAACAACCTCGAATTTCGAGGTGAAAATGTTGTGCCACAAAAACATGTCTGAACGGAATGAAATGGCTGGAGGCCCCACGCGTGGACGCTTTTCCGAAGTTATACGGAAAAGTGACGCGAATGCTGGCCTAGCGACACCAAAATCCCACATTTTGAGCATAGAAGACTAGCAACCATCACATTCCGTACGTGACATCTGGCCAACTCTGCAAGCAGTGAACAGCACCAGATTCCCGACGTACAACCTACAGGATGCACTATCATTGCCGAAGATAGCCATGTGTGTCAACTCACGAAAACGCTACAAAAGGCAAGCCCTTTGCACTTAATAATAATCACCCACCAAAGTCACAACATACTGCCTGCATATGTAACCCACCGCCCTGTTACCCGAAAAAGAATAAGCAAGCTTGTACTGGATTTTGTATGCTCAATAAACCCTAAACGAAGGCGACTTGTTGTCACTGCGGCAAGGGACGCACTGCCTGCATTGCAGAAAATATCAATTTCCCAATATCAATTTCCTAAACTGAATTACTGGTTGATACCAACGCAAAACACATATAACTACATTTGCAGCCTCCGTACTTTCTGTTGATGGGAAAACGTAAATATCGCCAAGTGCTCTGTAAGGGGGTTACATTCATGTTGTCCGGGTTAGATTCACGTTGTCCGGGACGCCTCCCATTCCGCAGCACGGCAATACCTCAGAAAAAAACTGAAGGGCGAATAAGTACAAGCATCTTGTAGGACGTGTTCAGGATCGCCTAGATCGGACGAAATACAGTTGAAACCTCCGGCAATGGAAACTGCATAGGAGAGCGAGAACAGTGGTTTGGTAACCGACTCACCAACTGGTACGGTAGCAATAACTCGCTACCACCTGAATGGTCATTCCATTAACAGTCCACTACAGCAACATGTTCATAGACGGAAAAAACGGGTAGAGACGGCAACTCGTCAAGCATGCCGAATTCAAACAGCTTACTCCCTTCAGGAAAGTTCATGGACACCGAACAACCATTCTGCTCTGCTGCTGCGGTTCTCCGAATCAGCTCAATGAAGGCTGCTCCTGACAGGGCCTATCTTGCCTGCCCACACACTTCCTGTTGATCCAAGGTGTACATAATAAAGCCACGCACCGTTGTTACCCTATTCAGCCGATATACTCAGAGATTTGGAGCAGCTGAAGCATGTATGCATGTATGCATCGTACAATCCTGCTACACACTTGCTGTCGGTCAGAAACCAGCGTCCACACTGACCAAACGTTGTCACTCGTGTGATTACCCAGCATGCCCCTTGGAGAATACTCGCTGACTGCGAGTGCATGGTAATCGACCCGCACCTCTCTTCTAGTGGTCTTAGGGCTCACTCCCTGTACATTCAGCATTTAACAATGGATCTTTCACCATTGCCACTATACTGCGCTGTCGTCTAACTAGCACGAGATTGCCATCCGCAAAAAAATTTAGGCACAGTAAGCAGAACCAGTCGGATTTGTCTCCATCGTCTATTGCCACACTTTCTTTAGACAGATATTCTCATATAGCCGAAACGGAACACCATCCATAGCAGCCCTTTCACAGCGAGCAGTCGAACGCAGCCTAGGGAAACTCATGGCTATCGAGCTTCGCCTCTCCCACTGCTCGCGTACTCCCTGAAGGTCATATGCGTAGGTTTCCCGCCATTGTCTGGATCGGAAGTGACTCGACCGACGTTGTGCGTTATCTCTATACAGCTCCCCATGCAAATCATTCGCAACGTCGCAGCGACTACATGGTGCCACCACACGTTTTCAGCCACCGAAACTGCACGCAGTTTGCAGGTCAGTTATTGTTTCCACCCACCGCCTGCACCGCAAAAAATCAACGCAGCCGCTCACGCCGCAAATGATCCCCGAAAGTTCCCGAGAAAATGCTACCTAAGCTTTGCATCGTGCAAAAAAACCCACAGACCCATACGCTTCAGAAACCAAACGCCACTTCGCTGATCTTTCTCGCCACGACGAGCTGAGTAGTGTAAACCTTCAAGCTCACATCCTTGGAGAGAAGGAACCTATTGCGCTAGGCGTGATCCGCACTTGCAACCAATTGGAGAATTGAACGCAGCCTATCCGTAGCAACCACATCATATCCCATGTTCCCAACCTAACTCACTTTCTAGAGGTTCATTCTACGTCATGGAAACCAAACAGTTCAACAGTTTAACTAAACCCACCTCGAAGCGCGATGTCTTGGCGCCAGTACGGTGCCAATCTTTCCATTGCCCGTCCGTTAGAAGACCGCGTCATCCCGAATGCGCGCTATCCTAGCACGTATAGTTCCCGCATAGCGTATTCGACGCACCCACTGCATGCGCACCCCACCTTGTGCCACCTGCTGGTATTGCCAGCGAGCCGGAAGCAACTACTCGCTACTACCACCACGCCGTGTCTTTTACACGAACACTAAAAAGATGCTTGTGCGTAATTCAAACTTGGTGACAGAATGTCTCTGCAAAATACTCACTGCCTGCAATTAGACGAACCAAACTCAACCTTCCTACCAGGCTGTCGTAGAGTGGAGATTTCTGACCTGCACAACCAATATTCGCAGTGCTATCTGAACGACCTCGGGGCGCCTCCAAACGCCTCATTTTGAAGGCAACACAATTTGCTCACTTTCTGCATTTTAATCGGGCACTATTCGCGCCATCGCCGCCATAGGTGAGCGAAGCGCGTCAAGACAACCAAACCTGATAAAACCGGCCACCAAGTACTTCCGAAAACAGGTGTTCTGCGGCCAATCTTTCGATATTCGGCGATACGCTGATAGGGGCATACTTCCTGCAGATTTTACCGTATTCCATACCATGGAAAGAGAGTATCGCCGCAAGGGCATATTCCATGCATTCATGCCAGAGAAAACGAGCTCTTCAAGCTCTCCAAGGCAACAAATTCGCCAGCATCAAATATAACTCCTTAGCTTTAGCTAACATTGCTGCACAACAGGGTGACTTCATACATGACAGCTGAAGAAGAAACTCCACACTGCTGCCTGGAAATAATTCTAATCGACGACCTCATACTGTGCCATTCTCGATGTAGCGAGATGTGCGTACTGCCTGGAGAGCAGTAAACTGCAGTAGATTTCAAGCTGGTGAACTCGAGAATATCTTTGAAATGCTGGTCGCCAAATGCCACGAATTCTGCACGTTGTTGCGCCATACTAGCCATCACTCGGAAATAGCATCGATAATAGTGCAAATAGTTGAACACACTTCCTGGAAGGCGCATCCAGCTGAACCATACCGAAGCCCATGGCTGCAGTCCGAGATACAGGCGGCCGAAAAGATGTGCGAGGACTCGGCGCCCAGGGTAGTACCAAAGTGCACCAGGCGCACTTGCTGAAAGGCGAAAAAAAGCTTCCAACTTGTGTAGACGTTACCAAAAATACACATCCCCTGCCCCTCACGCGGTGGATGCTACATGCATGCTCCACGGGATACGCATGCGTATGCCTATTCCACGGACATGTCGCTCCGTTATGAGTGTTGAAGCACTTAAATCTCACCGAACCGCTGTCCTGCTCTTCGGGCTGGAAGTGACGGACTTGCTGAATATACGATTGCAACCCACGGATTCTCAACCCACAACAATACTCGGACGCTCAAGCACTAATTTTTTCCTCCACAGGTATATCATCACTCCCGCTGAAAATCATCTAAATGCACCTACTTTCCTTGGGCTGAGACTGCCACCACGATCTACGATCCTTACGATCTGAATATTCATCGGCCCTGTACACAGATTACCGATGCACAGGCGCGTCAACAGGCGCGCGGAAAAATCAAGCGGTGCTACAACGCTATCTAGCGCCTCATCTAGCAATCCACCCGCTACCCGAATTTAGCAAATCTCAATCCCGCCCCATCCCTGCTACATCTCTGGTAGTGAACTAAACTAGCCTGGGAGCTTCAGTGCGGGGGATACTATGAATGCTGCGCACTTTCTGCATTTTGATCGTCCGCTGTAGGCGCCTTTCCCTGATCTCTGACAGGCACGGACCCATGCAGAATATGTGCGATGACCTCTGCAATTGCGTTCGACAATTGATTCAATTACCCTATACCGGTACCCGCTACCCACTTCCTGAAGTGTAACGGGGAGTAGTCGGAGCGTAAATAGCATCCTGTTGCCGCTTGCACACTAGTGGCAGGGATCAGCCTCAACAATTCCTCGCTTCAACGCCGCCTCACCATCTTTACGATAAAATGTTCAGTGGAGGAAAAGCCATAATCGCCGCCGGATGCCGTCCTCTATGCACCCTGAACCACCTCGAGCGCCGATATCTGCAAAACCAAACACCAAGACCGACAAATGCTTACTAACTGCGACGTCAAAAGCAATAATCCCGATGCCTTCGCATGCCTTAGTACCGCGCCTGGCGTCGAGCAAAGCGCTGCAGAGCAGCGCTGCAAGCAGAGTGAAACGTCCAAATTAGATTTGCCACTTCTCAGCAGTACACGTCTGCTGTGAAGACTCACAGGCTGCAATTTCGAAGAAATAACCTCGTGCGGCAAGCTCCCCAACAGCAACATCCGCGAGCGTGAATGTCCGCACTAGACACAGCACACCTAACACTCGCCAACAAGGCTCCTAAACTGAGAGGAACCCACTCCCTGTTTTTGCAACAGTTATTTCACCACGCCAAACTAAGTGAAACCCAATATAAGTTTTGCAGAAGCCCCTACCTGGGAGCGCGCTGTGCCCAAATCTGAACATGCAAACTACAGCTCCGGACTATTTGTTGTTTCCACTCAAACGGTACCCACCCTCTGCAGATTTATTACCCGACCGCAACTAAAGAGCGCAAAAGATGAACGCTAGCCTACACTATCCGCCCCAGTCACGCATATCGTTGGGAACTGACCCCCTTTGCTCCCCACTGTCTCTTGCATGTTTGCAACTTACCAGCTGTGCGAACAGAACGCATCCCCCGCATTCCCTTGCTCAACCAAAGAATTAAAATGCACTTCGACAGTTTGCATCTCCCGAAACGCTTGTAAAACAGCAACACTGTCACTCAATAGGCAGCCTTTACAGAGTCAATGTCTGATAACGCATAGAATTTGGTTAGCCATTCCGTACAACCTGAAGGAGGGAGCAAACTGAAAATCCCCTCTGATGCTGATATACTTGAACATGTGATATACAGCCCGCAAGCCAGCAGAGCAACTCAACCCGTCTGCAGGTAAATGCTCCGAGGCGCACAGTCTGTAAGCCAACCATTGCTCCAATTGGCATATTGCAGTGCTATTCAGATAAGCAAAACGGATGCTATACTGCCAAACACCAGCTACGCCACACGCATTTCCTACTCTGTGAATGCAGCAGCTACACCACCAACCACTCCAGAAAATCGCTGGAATGCACGTTCCCTCATTACGTCCTCAATCCTAATCCAAAACAGGCATGACGACGCCACAAATGTCCTAAAGAATCACGTGGCTTGTATCCGGGCTAATGTTGCCATATGGACCCACGTTCTGCAAATAAAAGCAGCATTATACGCGTTCACGGGATCAGACAGCCAGTGTGACTGGCCCCTGTTTCGAAAACTAGCATCGCCTTGCATCACAAATGCTGAGTGACAGCATTCCAGCATTTGGAAACGCCTATCATGCCATGCCCCACTTGGAGTTCATGAAGTAATCACTGGACCTTAGCCGTTTAAAGTTTGACAATTGGTCGAGGGCCACGCGCCTGAGTTCCTAGATACTGCACCGACAATATATGAAGAAAATCACTTCTGCTCCCAACAAGTAAATGATAAATTACAACTCACTTTCTGGATCCCGCAGCACTTTCTCTTCCTACCAACACCGTTATCCATCCACACAATGGAGCACTGTCCAAGCCTTTAAATGCCATTAAATCTAGGGGGTTAGAGCGCATGGCAAAACGAGGACAGTGTCATTTTACGTATATTTGCTGTTGTCGCATAAATGACCTATGCAACCCACCTTCTGTAAGACAACTCTCGAAGAAAAATACCGTGTTCGCAACCGTAAGGCAACGAATGAGCCCCACCTAGGAGGCCAGCCACCACGTTCAACCAGTCTTATCAACATCCTGGTAGCAGTATTTGTATCGTCCAGGAACCACGCACTCCCTAAAACGGAATCCTCAGACAAAATAAATATGTACCATGCGCTAGTTTCCGCAAACTCGATCAAAAGGTACATTCCCCGCATTTTCCATAGTTGTACAATTGTATATTGACCAAGTTCGTGAGGAGATTGCAGAGCACGCACAACCTGTGAATTACCATTCTTGAACACAATCTTACTGATCCACCCCACCACACTCAAGCATCAAGCATCGACAATTACAAGACCCCCTGCTAACGCAGTCGCTTTGAGGGAACGACTGCAAGTATCTAAACGCAAACTAACTTGCTGCGCATACAGTAGCATGTCCTAGCGTGTACCTCTCATCAAAACCCTATACCAGGAATGGTGTTGTGTAAACCTACTCTTTTGAACCTTGAATGGTAGCACTCCTACCCTCAAGGTATGGTACTCACGAGCTGTATTGCAGAACTAAACGAACATATTGTCCTCCACCAACGGCAAACCCCGAATCTTGACTCACCCATGAACCCTGGTCGTGAACCAACAAATTCACATCCATGTATGGTCAACAAAAGGAACTACAAGAACCTGATGCCATTTTGACGCTTCTATCCTCTAAACCCGATATGCGTCTTTGGAAGCAATAGGCGAAGTACGCACCCGCTGAGTTCACACAAAGACCGCGCATTTCCATACGAATGCAGCAGGCCGTCCTAACATTCCAAACAACTTGTCACTTTCCCCGTGCAAAACCCGCCTTTCGTCTCCCAGGCGCTCCCCATGCTCAAGGCCTACTGTCTGACAGTAGACAAATGACCAGCTGTAGACCATCTTCACATTAAACATGTTTGTATGCGATACTACATTGCAGTGATCCCTTCATTCAACATTTACAACAGCATACATGAAAACAGTTGATGCATCCGGTGCTACGTGTTACCCACTCCCTGTTGCAAAGACGCGCAAACACTTCCCAAAGGAACTTGCTTCCTAGAGTGTTTCACGTTGCTGTTTTTAGTTCTACAACTCCATTTTCCACCGCCGAACAAGCATAACCTCAACCTAAATATTTCGTACATCCTGCACAAAACACAAGAATTGCGTATAGTTCACCCCAGCATGACAAATCAGTTTTCCATGCCCATTCATGCCATTAGCACCTGTCCATGACCAGCTCTTTATTATCTCCTTGCTACCGCTTGACCCATTCTTAACCTGTGCAACTGGTACACACCTCCTGAAGATACGCGCTTGTTGCATAACTTATTCTGGCATCAACACCCTCAATGGATATGCAAATAAAATCGGTTTCGAGCTGCGTTGGCGCGACGTCGAATACAACGTACGACCTATGTATCAATAAAATACCCGATTTATTCTCAATAAATGGGCATGTACGGCAGGCTAAGGTCAACTGCGCAACACCGGCCTTCCCCGTGACGCACGATCTGTTAGCGTGTAACTTATATTCGTCGACACACACATCCAGTGCAAAATGTTGCTGGTCATTTCCAGAGGAAGAATGGCCCCGCCGGTGAGAGAAGACTTATTGCTTCCTTATCCACGCACAACCTGGAGGGTCACCAGAAGCTGCGTCTTATTCTTGCACGGGTTCGTCAGCGAGCGGCACATCATTCAGGGGGCTACGGCGCTCATCTAAGCTGCAGAGAAACCTGCACCTGGGCCGCTACTCAGCCGTTCCAGACCCCTTGCGTACCACCTGTACATGTACACCATTGTGCATCTCAGGTCTGCGAAATCCCCCCATGCATGGCGTGCCTCTCCCCGTTTTTGCTTTCCTCTTTGTGGTTCTCAGCCCTGCTTGATATACGCCCTCCACCAAACTGCATGTACGCCCTCCCCAAACCTTCCGGGACATCAGCTAACAGGTTATATCTGCGCCAGGGCTATTGAAGACACTTATGCGGTGACTCAATGCTATACGTTACGAACGCGGACGAAATGAACTTACATACTGTCAGTGCCCTATTCGGTATGCAGAAAGCGCAGTGACTGTGCAGCCACTCTGTCGGTTAGCGCGATATGCTGAGACCGCCAACCAAAAAAGTCCCGTTTTACTTATCTGAACATGGACTGAACTTGCGTACACCCAGCCAGCTCGGAAGTGGACATCCCACGCCACCCGCAAGCTGTGGCTAAATTAATCGCTAGGAAATGTGCGGTAGCTGACATGGCCGCACTGCACCATCACCAGCGATGAACTTAAACACGTGATCAGCGGGCACACTGAAGCTCGCCTACCCCAAGCTGCCTGGCTTGTTCGGGGGCTGATCTGGCTTGATCCACTGTACACTGCCTGTTGTGTAGCGAGCATGTCAATTGCCCTTCTCCACCATATCCCTCCCTATGGTAAATGAAAGCGTAACATCAACAGTTATGAACGCCCACAATCCACTAGCCAGCAGATGAGTTCAGACGCAGTGCAACTACATTGATACTCACTTTCTGGCAATCCATGAACACCTGAATTATTGTATGGATGCCATAAAAGCACCTCGTGAAAGTGAACAAGCTGTAGCTGAAAGATGATTAACTAGATTATCGGCAGAAAGCAATGTCTTGCAGTCGCTGGTCTTTACTTTTCGACACCTACGGGCTGTTGATAGTTTCAGTGAGTTGAGTGTATCCGAATCCTGCCTGCGTCGTGCACTACCGCTGCCCACGTCTCCTGAGTGTGACCATCACGCATTCATCTTCGCTATTGCATGATCGATTGCGAATGCCTAATCACGCTCAAAATCGCACATCCTATAGATTAAATTCCAATGTTCTGATCTGGCTTCGACATTTTGCATGTTGATGCGGGAGGCTCAGCCGGGAACACACATTTCGAAGCGAGACTGCAAGACGGCCAAGGAGAGCAAACTAAGTGAACGGGGCATTTTCCATACAATCTGCAATGCGGCAGGGCAACAAATTAAGCTGGCCTCCAACCATTTTACCACCCACCTGGTCGGCTCCCTCTAACTGCACAGCTGTATCCAGATGGATCACGTATCAGCGATTTTTCCTGCTCCGCACTTCCTGGCAGCCCCCATACTATGCAAATCCACCTGAAGACATGCCAGTCCACTCTGGCTAGGAACCATGGAGCTGACAGGTACAGGATGTAACGGAATCCTGCGCTTCTACACCTACTTATGTTTGTCACATTTATGCTGCTGTCTGATCTGCGGGGGAATGCTACCTGACGGACCCGCATCCGACGAAAAGCCCGCGTCTCCACGTTAAATTGCTTTTCACGCACATCCTGGCAGTCCGTAAACCATTCAGGAGCACCTGAAAACGTGCCCAGCCATTCCTCCCAATTAGGAAGCACATGCCTGACACCCATGTGAACGGACTTGGGCGTACAAAAATGTAGGGTATCCCGACTCCACGTCAGCACAGTAGGCAGAAAGGTTTCATACTTCTCCACGTCGCACTGCACGCACAACCTGGAGTTGAGCACGTCTTGCCGCATCAAATTATTGGCGTCAATCTTAGGTGAGTAATAAAATGTTGCATGCTTTCCCGCATCAACGAAAGAAGGGCTCTCCCTCACCTCACTTCCAAGGCCTATTGCAACTTACTTCCTGATAGTGATGAAAGTATTCCACGTACATATACACGTCTGATGGCTTACGCATGACGAATCCGTGACCGCTCTGTAGAACTTCCTCACGGGGGCCGTGAATCAGCTGCAGTGTTGCATGCGATGGGGTGCTTTTACTGTCGTTTCAGGTTAAGATATTGTGCCATTGCTGGTCGACGCAACACGCACCCATGTACGTGCCCTACCTCCACCCGTCGACAGCAGCACAACCAACTCACAGCCTGAAACATCCAGGACCACAGTACCTCAATTATGAACTCTCATGCTAAAGCGGCACCAGTGCTTCACAGCCAGATTCCCCTTCGGCAAGTGGGGAAAGCACCGCCAAACCCGGCTATTCACAGCTAACACGAAGAGCGGGAACAGTCCACTTTGCGTGCATACCAAAGTCGACGGCATCTCGCTCTCGACGCTAGCATATTACAATTAGCTCATCTACTGCCCTAGCTGTAACTTTTCTTCCTCCCACAGACGCGGCGCACTCTCTGTTATTTCATGTCTGGGAGCCTGGGAGTCACAACTCTATATGCTGGACACCGAGTGATTTTTGTAAGCATATTTTATTCCGCAAAAGCAACTGGGCTCAGTCTCAGCAAAATCAGCGACGTTATCGCATTTATTCATTAATCCATACATACCTGAGGTGCCCTGGGCTCTACGCACGCAGCGACCAGTTGCACGTACATACTGATTCGCGAAAGGTGTTATCGAGTTAACAAAACATATTAGACCATTATATCGCCTACCTAATCAACATCCACTGGGCGTCTTTACTGCATATATACGAAGCATCCACCGCTCACAATCTGTATTCCGGCGCAGCCAGAAACTTGAATAACGCCTTTACCAGGTGCTCGGCTGGTAGAATGCCGCTTGGTATGCCTTCTGTAGCTTACTAAACCAACCAGCGCCGCGTGCTGATAAGGCACAATTACCACCCAAGCGTACGGTCTGTCGTTCAATTCAGCAGTTTCGCAGTCAAAAGCTAAGCCAGCGGGACGCGCGGGAAGGCGGCGGCGTGACTCGGAGGAATGCCTGCCTAGCACGACTTGCGTCAGAACTAATCAGGGGAGACTGACTCGCTGGAAACGATCCGTAAATCAATGCCTGTGCTAAGCATGTCACTTAAGCGAAATACATATACGCCAAAATATACATTAACAATCAACCCTTGAACCTATAAGGTAATGGAAATTGCACCCACAGTCTTCTGTTGCGAGAAATTCAGCAACAGCATACCAATGTGCAGCACGCATCGCTACTTCAACGACTTTCTCACGAAAGACCACTCTGATCTTCGTGTGACGCACGACCTGCAGATATGCAAAAGACCTATTTTTCGGCTGGAAAGGTAGACACAGCTGGAATGTTCCCGATCATGTCTTCACGCGCCCTCGTCGTGTCAGGTATGTAATTGCATTAGCAAAGGAAGAACGTTTGATCGCGCACAAACAAACTTCAGGGTGCGTTTTTGGCTGGCTCACTTTCTGGAATCGCCCAGGGGATGCTTTTTGCTAGGTGTAACATTTTACCGCCAATCCTGCTACCTTCTATCTCCATGCAATCCTTGCAGATGACGGATCCACAACCCTGTAGGCGTCTGTTGTGCAGGCTGCGAAACTGCATGCTGTGCTACACAACGCACGATCTTGAGTGCGTCCAAGGCGGAGTAAGAGAGCCCCACCAATCACCCCACAATGCTCAGCGTCCGCCTCTGGTTGCCTCATCCAGGCCCACCGGAAGTTGTGCACGGAGATCTCTGCCCCACAAGGCAATGGCGTAACACCTCTTCCTTTCCCCTGAAACGGAAATCTCGTGCAGCCATCAGCACAAAGAGGATCCTCATCCTTCAATGGAACACTATTGACGTACAAGCTGGTAAATCCGATGGCTGTGCAGCAAAAATCCACTGATTTTATCACAGCAAGATTATTCATGGCAAAGGAATGTCTCCCTTGAGCCTTGGCATCCATTAATCGAAATAACGGCGATGGAACGGTACTTACATACTGGGTATCACGCCAGTTAACTCAACCCCTGCCCTCATCCGCCTCTTTACTGCATTCAGCGGCTGAACGTATGTAGAGACATTCGCATGCATATACCCCTCCGAGATTCCGGAACACCCTCTATCTGCCTAACAATAGGAAGTTCTTATTTTCTAGAGGTGACTTTGCACGTAACGAATCAGTCCACAATCAACGCTCCACGGGTGTTCCATTCGACAACACTTGGACCCACGCCCTGGGGAGTAGGAAAACGGCATCCATCGGAATGCTTCCGTCAAGCACGAATCCCCGTGATTAGCGATTCTGAACACCGCACTCGTGTTCTTCAGCCTTTGGCTATAATCAACACACTTTCTGGAAGCAGGCTTTAGTGGAGATATAATCATCCTGATCCACCTGATTGGGCGTAAGAATAGCCAAACTGCCACATGCCTATCAAAATGTCAAAATTGCACAAGGAACGACCAATTCAAGACCGACGCACGCCCTTTTTATCAGTAGCTCTTCAACACGGTGATATGCCTAAGCCCTTCATATTTAGGTACAAACGATTTTGCACCTCCTGGCAACACAGAATAAAGTCCTCCGCCTGGAACTCACTCCCTGCACCCGTGCATGGAGACTATAATCGCGCACTGATGTATCAGAAATGCTAGGGCACATTGCTGCCGCCATATACAGCACGTGGACTCGGACGGCATTATATACAGCTCTTTCACCAGGAATGACCCCATTTTTAGTATGCAACAACGCACGAGCTGGGCATAAAAAAATACAAACAGCATTACCCAAGTCGTCAACCATAGGTAGTCACCAAGTCAGAGCCGGTAACAGCACTCGAAAAAGGTTGCGTACGGTCTGCAGACCAGGAAAAAATTCAACATTCTTCCCATGTAGTTCAACGAAGGCTATTGCCTACCGTTTCAATATTGCCTTGTCAATACTGCACTGTCTGCGTCGGCGCTAGTGCCAGGTCCCCCCTGCTAACAGGCTACAGAAGACATTCCAGCCTCACCACCTTCGGTTTATGAAGGCGTCACGCATGTGATCAACGTTCGAAAAGGCTCCAGTGACGCGAAAGGTGTGCCGGGCCGAGGGTAGGACTGTGGGCAAGCCTCTCCGCAGTTAAATGATTCGCCGCCAAGGCGACGGTGACCGGCATCGTCTCACGGGACGCGCATCGCTGAGTCTACGAAACAACCCTCCCTACATTAACAATGTCTGCAAAGTTTATGTTCGATTTCTTCGTTTCATGGACTCATACTCAATGGTGTACTTCCCCTTTAAATCCAGGCTCTCAGCTGATGGTTCTTCGAAACTGTACGGTCGACTCGCGAAACACACAAATGACAAAATGCCGAGATGTCATTTTCCTGGGGGGTCTGTGCGCCGTGTCTGCCATGGCTTACAGCCTGCAGGTGCAACCCTGAACCCTTAACGCTAAACACATACAAAACAGCCATGAAGACTGGCGCAGCACAGAATGTAGCTCCAAACAGAATCTGGATGTTAGACGAAGTGTGCACTTGGAAAGGTGTATATTGCGGGCCTATCTCCAAAAGCGCACGTTCGTGTATCCAAACACATCCTTGTGTCTGCGAGACATACGAGCTGCGGATCATGCTAGTCAGATACCTCTAACCGATAGGAACCGCCGCGTTCCAGCTGCGATGAAGACCATTATAGATGAAGTATTGGCCTCATGCACGACAGAAAATTTCCCTTAAGGCGCACGCGCTGTTCAACAAACAAGAATACACGGAGGAAATTCGAAAAGTGAACGGAAAAGGAAGCGTTACCTCCAATGTATGTATGAGTGGTTAGTGATGCTCCCTAGGCGTTGGCTGCTTACAGCCTGCAGCGTGAGTTTCATAGACGAAACTATCACTTCTTTGCCTTCAGGAATCATTGATGCAATATCCTGTGGCGGTATGGACGTCCAACGCTACTACACCAATGCATAAACCCACGTGCTGCAACATATGGTCTCTCCAAAATCAAATGCTGAGAATACGCACAATACACAAACATATTCCCTGATGTTGCGGGTTTTTATTTTGATAGCAACTTCAATGCAAAATAAGCGCTTTCAAAAACCAACAATGCTCTAACCCAGGGCACGGAGGTTAACTTGCTTTGGCTAATCAGTCACCGAGTCATCCACAGCGAACGCCCTGCAACTTTGTGGAATAATGATGGAAATTGTCAAATATCCGACGACGTACTTCCTAGAAGTGCAACAAGCACAGCCTTCCCCACTTGAATTGCTAGGCTAGCATTCCAAGCAAGTGGAATCATTCGAGCCCGTCCGAGACCAAAACAGCGCAGCCATAGCTCGAAAAAAACACAGGGCAGTTAATAATTCCAGAAGCATTACCAGTCGAAAGTCGCCTTTCCCATTTTAACATAAGCACCTGTGGCCTTCTGCACGATACATACTCTCTGGTAGTAGAACCTACCATCCTCCACGCCGTCTCCCATTCAACCAAGGAGAAGCAACTAATGCTAGGAGAGCATTCCCCTGGAGCCTGATCTACCACTGCACTCAACCGTGCCAATGGAATAGCTGGTCAGTGCTAGACATGAGAGCAGTGCCGCGTAGTCTATCCTTTGGTAAATCAAAAATATCCACCTGGTCATGCAACACACGCTCTGCTCAGGAAACGTTCTGATACAAATACCTCCCTGCATTAGAAAGGTTGTGATATTGAGTGCATGAATCATTTCCGACTTATTCGCTGTGTTTGCTGTTCACGCGCCTCCTCTCCGAGCTCACCGCTCAGAAGGAACGCGGCCATAGGCGACGGCGCGGCGCAACGTACGAACTGAAGGGCACCAGGAAAAAACCAAATCCAGAAACACATTTTTCTCTGTGAAGGTACTAACACGGACAAAACTATATATCGTAGCGCAGGGTGAAAGCCACAAGTACTCGCCGACAGCCCTGGCAACGCACGCCAGGGTGACTTACAGGCTGCACAGTTAAACGGAGTTACGACTATCCCCGGTTGGCCGCTAGCCTAGAAATGTCCCGTTGGCATAGGGCCTACAATCATCAACTGTCGTTGCCAAACTCAGCCTCAAGCACGCACTTCCTGCAATTTGAAAATGCATTGACCCTGTCTAGCCGCCACAGTTATTCTACAACAGCCGCGGATGGAGACCACCGCCCGAAATTGCTACCGTCTCTTTGCAGCTTATTCCAAACAACTCTGGCAGACAGTTTAGATCTACTGCAGCTGCTTATCTCGCCATACGCACTCGCTGCAGAGAACAAGTGCGCGAAGCATGTGTAGCCACCCCGATTACTCAAGCAGCCACGAGGGAGAGACCACGAGCACCAAGAACTGGCACCCTCTGATGTCCAAGGCATCGCATTACGTCCATACACAAACAACTGTCCTCTCTACGAACCGTACAGCGACGTCCCACCCTAAAAGGCTTGAACAGCACCATTTTCTGCTAGAAGTCACACTAGCCTATGCTCGAGCACACACTTCCTGCATATCGGAATATTGCGTATATGGTTGCCACGTACCTCATCGATCATGATGCCATCACTCGACGAAACAGATGCGTCTGACCAGAAAGCCGTATGGAACAGACCCACCCACAGCGCATTTTACGCGTAACACCTGAGAGTGCGCATTTCCCCTAGAAAGCAACATCTTCATCCTATCCCAGACTCCCGCAACTCATCCCGCCAAACCGTACTGGACAGCCAAGCCACAAATACCCACTGCCTGTAATTTGAAAACAAATTGAATGTCCAATCTACTCTAAAGTGAATTTTTCAAACAGGGATCACAAATGGCTTTCACCCTTTATATATCTCTACCACTGATCGACATACAATTCAACCTCAAAAGCACGCACCCGCTACAAAAACATCTTGGATACCTAACAAATCGATCTAGTCGGCAACGCACCGTGGGAAAGACACATAAACAACAAAGGTAACCATGTACCCTGAATCAATAGATCAAAAGCTGTGGAGCGGCGCTGCTCGGCCGAGCGATCCTGAAGCAATGCCAACCCCACCACACTACCTAAAAGGAATTCCTAAATCCAGCGCCCTGCCTCTACATCGCAGTTCTCTACAACGCACCTCCTACAAAAAAAACAGCGGGGGAACAAATCCCTCAAATATTTCTAACATCCTTGTAAACATGGATTACAGTCACCAGACACATGTATGCCCGACTGGTCAACACACTTCACATACTTGCAAAGCGTTATTGACCCCTGCAGCACTGCTACCCGATAAGCCATCTCGCAAGAACATGGCAAACTACTATGTTGCAATGAACACTCTACCAGTCCAGCAAGTCGACATAGCTCACGGTCTGAATTGAGCACAGCCAATTCTTACCTCTCCAGCCAATCAACATTACGGCAAAATCCCACCTTCAACGGACTGCGTAACTAAACTCCACGCGGCATCCAAAAACACGCACAAGCTGCAAATTGTAACGCACCCAGCAAGAAGAAGTGCCTCCTTCAGCATAACCCTCAATGCAGGCACCGGATAAAGCCATACGGGTTAAATGCTGCCAATGCACCCATGTCGTCAACGTGCGGCGAACCAGAGGTGCTGTTTGGAAAGGCACGACGCACGATCTGGTTTATCCCGCGAACCCCCCCCTCCTTGATATACATATATATTCACTGACCTGCAACGTCGAAGCATCCGCGTGTATTATGAATCGTACTTTGAAAGTACCGGCTTGGACTCGCATGCACAGACACTCACCCACTGCGTATTTAACAGCAGCCGATGCTTACGAAAAAATAGAGCCGCCCACGCTTCTATTAGTAGCCGCCTCTCTCCAACACACTGCGCGAACTTGCACCGAGGGAAAGCACGTACAAAACGCTGACCTGCAATGTCGAAGCCTTCGCTGATTGGCTTGATGTGCCGTCGTACGCGTTAAGCAGAACTCATGAATACTCACAATAATGAATTCACAATGCCTGCGTTCCCCAACCCCCTCTCCAAGCACTGCATGCACTTCCGGGACCACTGCCGGCGTGTATGTGGCGGCAACACTGGCTAGGAGACACTCGGACCTCCTATCGTTTTTGCTGACTGCAACTGCGTCCATGCAATACCTATTCGAGAACGACAGCAATCTATACGCTGCGCAACAACCTACTTTCTATAGGCGCATTGTGTCTACAGCCAAACCCAGTATTACGGCCGTTGCCTAGCCACCCACGCCTCAGGGACTTGCCAACTAGGACTGCATACGCCCACCGATGTTAACATGTTCCCTCGATCTCTTCTGCGACCATCCCCTTCGTTCTATTGGGTTCCCAACAAGGGCTCGTCCAATTCGAAACAGGCAACGCTTTCTCGGGCCTCTCCCTGGGTCGCTCCGCATACTGTGCGGTAACCCGAACCCAAGAATGTTCCAAAGAACAAGGCTTTACAATACTTCTATACTAGAAACGCACAGGCTGCAGGTAGGGCAATTTCTCCTGTATGCTTCGATAGAGCTCCCAACAGACCTTGGAATAGGTGGAACTGCTTTGAATCTTCACCAACGCAAGCGAATCTATGCTGCTGGTGGGTGCAACAACGCAACCACACCGTCAACGACGAAAGCAGCCTATACACTGTATACACCGCAAGGGAGGGGAAAAACTTCCCTCACGTGCATTGTCTCGAAAAACCAAACAGCAAATCTTCGCCCGTTCCTTAGCCTTTACAAGGCCTGTGTTGAATGCATATCCCCATTGATGCCTTCAGTGTTCCGCGAGAACAGTTCCAACCCGCTGCAGCTGTGCCCATATATACCGCATTCATAGAACTGCAAAGTGCAACTCCACATACAGTCTGATACTGCAGCAATTTATCGCCCGAATCTCTCGACAGAACTCGTAACTCGCATTCAACGAACACACGACACGCTATTCTTGCCTGCAACATCGCAAACACGAACACTACACGCCCGCGCTGCAACAGAACGATAGCACTCTATACTCTCCACAACAGTAACCCATTTTCTACTGGCGCATTGTCTAACGACCAACCGCCACATTACCCAGCAGCCTTGTCGACTTAACCCTCAACCCATTTTTACCATGTGGGTTCGAGCCCATCTTTCCCGAATACAGGTTTCCATCCGCCACTCCGCTGGGGCCCAACACACCTTCGGTCAACGGGGCATTCGCTATTAAAAGCAGACGATGCACTCCTATGCCTAGGCGTTCGTGAGGCGGCTAGAATTGCTGTACCCACCCCAAGCAGAACTCATGACAGGAACAGCGCAGGACTGTTCGATGCTTTGCGTACTACAACCCCACCTGTCTTCGCACAACTCTAAATGTAAGGTGCATTCAACGAAGCCACTTGGCATCCTCAGTCCACATCACAGCTGTCCGTGGCAACACACTGGCTGAAGGCAGTGTGCTATCCCAAACAAAATTACTTCCGTCAGTTTTACGTGCTTGTGGGTAAGAACCGCGCATGTCCGTAGACTCCGCTGGCTGTACTGCTGACCTCTCGCTTTCTCTGATGGAACTATCTCCCCATGAAGCGCATATTACAGACTCATGACTATAGGAGGGATACAATGTACGCAACATTCGAACAGGTCAAGCACTCATCCTACCGCTCTTTAGCTACAAATTCAGTACATATTCAGCATTTCTATCTCCCTAACTCCAGGGCTTGCCTCCTAAATGCTGGCTCTCTTCAGGTTGTTTGCCAAGCGGCACAGGAGAATATCACGTCCTAAACTCCATGGCGTACTTCCTATACGTTCAAGCAGCGACGACAGTGCTAAGCAGGCTCGTTAATTACAACCCCATGAAACAAGGGCAATTGTTGTCGCCAGAAAATTGCACGGCCGACGGTCCACGTTCTCTACAACCATGCAAGCCGTCTTCCGTGCGGCACAATCTCCCTACATCCGCCTTTGTAAAAGGGTAGCCAGCGCCAGACTCACAGGGCAAGGACAATACAGCAGATCAACGGGAGGTTTTGCCTCTATAAACCGCAACTACATATTCGGGGCCCATTTAGCGTGTCTACCACAATCACTCCAGCGCTTGGCTTCCCAAAGCTTGCGCCCTTCAGAAGGCCCTTGGCGAAGCAGCACAGCAAATAGAACACAAAATGCCCCAGAAATACTCAAAACTTTTTCACCCCTCAACCTCCAATGCGCACTTCCTATACGTCCAAATAGCGCCGGCGGTGCCTAGCAGTCTATTTTATTATCACCCCCATGAATCAAGGGCAACTGTTTTCAGAAATTTGCTTGCGAGGCGTCTTCCGTGCGGCATTACATAGCAGTAGAGCCGCTTCGCCCACACTTTCAGCCGTGCTACCCCACTTAAATGCTCAACCTCTAAAACTTACTGGCTAGAAATTAAACAAGGATTGAGCATGTGTGACTCCCAAATTCGGACGTCCACCTAAACAAGACAGAGGTCCCCAGATGTCCCCCCCTATTGCCCACCCCGTCCCCATGACACAACACACACACACCCAAGGTCTGCAATTTTCACCAATATAAGAAGGCTTCTAGAAAGCGCCGTCTATGAGCTGAGCACAGCGCACCGTGTCCAGCCGCCACAGTCTTCTCAGAGCATAATTGAAAAATACGCAACGGATACCACGCAGCCGATAGCTCGTACAACCCGTTAAAAGCACCAATGCCATTAAGTACGGATGCAGACTGCGAAACACAGCATAAATCGCACATCTTCCCCCACTCAACCGGACAACCGCTCCACATCAAAGCGTCTGCCCATACTTCCTGTGTAGAGAATGCATGCCGTGCCCATCATGCATTCACGCCTGGTGTACGCACTGCCATTGTATTCAGCAATTCAGCCTACACAAAACACATCCTTACAGTCTGCTTAGGATCCGGTCTGGTGGTCATCCTGGTCTGCTTCAAAGCGTTCCCCACAAGGAACGTCGGGATTACAGTATCAATACACCAAACCGAACCCCACCACTGGCCGCCCATAAATCGGCAAGCAGGACTCACCTCCTGCATATAAAAAAACCACAGAACAACTGTGACAACTTTCCAGATGTTAGCCTGTCATAAGGTCCTTCAGAAAACAGCCCGTGCACTGAGTAACTGTGTAAGCGGACTTTTTCACGTTGCCCATTACCTTCCGCTTGCGCAGCCCCTTTAGGGGACCACAGCGGGCAACACAAGCCTAATAAAGTATGGCAACGCACATGCCGTGCCCACCCGTGCGCTCCACCCTGGTGCTCACCTTCCACCGATAAGTCGAACCACGCCACAAGCTGGCATGAAAACTACCCCAACACAGCGCATTGCACGGCTCGACACACCTAGAAAACGTCTCGTTGACGAACAATGCCTCGTTCCTCTTCGACAAAATCGGAACGGCAGAAAAGACTGCCGTCGTCACCACCGCTAAATGTATCCCCACTCACGCTCTGCACTCAGCCAAACAGCGTCTTGCAGGCCGTAGCTATGAATTGAAGACCACCCAGAGGCGAATCGTTTCATCTGACGCCAGTAAAAAGCAACTGGGCGCTGCGTACAAACGGAAATTGGGGAAGGCGCTGAGCTGCATAGTACATAACACCATGCATTCGCCAACCCAAATCCACTATCCACCGCTTCTCGCATAGCCCCTTAACCTACGTCCTGCAGAGTAAACAGGGACTGTCCATAAAATAAAGAAATATTCAGTTCAGCATGTAGACGTAACGCATTAACAAACCAAACAGCTTATGTACACCCCAGTAACGGCTAAAGCACTTCGAATCCCGTCCGCATCCCAAAACATTATGGCTTTGCGGCACCACCAAGACACAAGTATTCAACTCCACTGGCCGATGCATTCCCACTTACGGACTGAACTTCGCGACTCAGATTCTGGCAGGCGTTACCTTACGCCCATTCACACTCAAAAACCGTCCTCACGACAGTGCATAAAAGCTTGCCCACCCCACTACAGTCGCCACAGTAGCAAACGTAAAAATCAGCGTACCCGTCAAAATTACTCGGCGAAAGTGCACAGGCAAGTTTAATCTTAGTGCCTCAGTTTCGTGAAGCGAGTACCCTCAGTCAATTCACCGCCAGCAATGCCCATCACGATGCTTCTTTAACGGAAGATCCCATACACGCTTCGATCGCAAGTCCTCTGTCTACCACCCTTCAACCGCCTGCTCGCGGCCCATTGCCTTTGACGCACAGCCTATTCACTCACAAACAATCCCATCTAATCTCATCCACTAAAGCACAAGCCTTCCACACCAAAAGTAACAGACTGCCGCAAAAACCTCAAAATATGACACAGCTTTACCCTCTACAGGTGCCTAAAGGCCAGCATCAGCAGACTCTCTCCAGAGTCCCCTAACCAACTCCAGCCGACGACAGGAGCCAGCTTTACACACGCACTTCCTACAACGGAGATCGCATAGCCCGCTCTTAACACCGGATTTTCACTGCTCCATATGCAGATTCGCAAGAGTAGATTACATACCCTAAACCTCCTTTGCTCGAGCATTAACCTTTCGCCAATTGCATACCCGCGAGGCATCCAGCACGTCCAATTTTCACGAAGTACCTTACTGCATGTCGTAGCAGAGCGACTGTTTGGGACTGAAGTTCCCTCCACTCGACCACCCCTAAGGAAAAGGCCCTTCAGGCGGTACCCAGTGTTTTATCCTAACGGTATTTTCAAGCAAAGCAGCATGCGTCGGCAAAACTATCACACATTACAGAACCGTGGTGTGTTGCCGGCCGCTCACCCACTGTGTATTTAGCCTTCAGCATGTCCCTCAGCCGCATTAGAGCCTTCCGGAGAAGAAAAATAAATGGGTGCACAACGTCTGCCTGCATTCCACTTCCTCCTAATTCTTCGGGCAGGCTCAGAGGCGCACTTCGTTTAGAAAAAGACGTGAAGTGCAGTGACTAGGCACGGCTGAGTTGCTCAGCCTATTCTACAAATGAGTGCTCCAAATAATTGGATGAGAAGACACTTTCGTCCCAATCCCTCTTGCACGCACATCCTGAAATTGCAATTTACATCGTCGTTTCTCTCGGCCGGGCGAATTACAGGCTGCAATAGGCGACCTGCTAGCTATCCTGCTTCCTCAAACAACCTAAGCAACAATAATGTACACACCTCATCACTGCTTAATAACAGCAGCAGCCCCCGCAATCTGGGCAGGTACCCACCTCCTAGAGTCGCATTGTCCCTGCGCCATCGACGCAATAATTGGCACAGACTCTCGAGTGCGCGCTCGCGGAGTAGAGCGGAAACGCGCACATCCCTAGCTGGATGCAGTGCCGCACTTCCTCTTGCTGTTGTGGTACTTGAAATGCTGCACCACAACATGCGCACTAGGCCAAATGGGCAATATTTTTCGCCCTTTACGCGCACGCAAGACGAAAATCACGTTCAGTAGAGGCCACGCCTAGCAACCCACTCCCTGAACATACAGTTACACTGGCACAAACCTCTAGCCAACACTAACATCCGTTGCATCCACTCGTAAAAACGCGGGCGGATCTTGTCCCTACAGGGCCGCGGTGCAGCACGTCCAACGTTCTCCATAAAGGTGTACAAGGTGCGGAGCACTCAAAACCATACAACTGCACTGCAGATTCATGTGTGCATTCAAGCGCACACGCAAAGAAACACCCAAGCAACGTGGGTGCCATTCTTCGCCACCATATGAAGAACGCAGCCACGACCTGTGACCCCAAACTCAGTCATTCATTGAGAAGACACCGGAAATCATATTAAAAACACAGCGGATCGCCGAAGTGGAAAGTGCCCGAGGATATTGTTGACAAACGTCTTTCTAAGCTATTCGGTTGCCTAGAGAAGCTTTGGTGCACATCAGCTGAGGCTCCCACACCACTGGAGAACGCACCGACTAAAATCCGTGGAATTAGCAATTCCGGGAATAAAATTCAGTCTCTGGACAATTGTCACTACGGGCAGAAAAGCTTTCACATGCTACCCGGAGGACAGACACCTGTTCCTTCCTATGCCATTGCGACCATACAGCACGCATCTTACAGAGATGCATCCTGGAGTCTGTCAAAATACAGCATTGGGGCCACACCGCCACCATCAGCCAACAAGACTTAAATCCACAAGAGCCACAAAAACACAATTCAGACCCACAGGCTACAAAGTGAAAGATCGAGCATCTCTGGCGGTCGCCATCAGCGCATAATGCACGTTGGACAAGATGTCCATGGAAGTCCTGACGCCACCTTGTTTAGATTTCGGCAGAACGCGTCCCACATTGTTCCTGTGTTACTGCATTGCAGCGGGGGGATATCAGTCAACACTACGAAACGCACCTTCTTATACCCCATGCTTTCCATAATGATATATCCATTAAAAGTCCTTGAACACTTGCTCATGCCATGCGACTTCCTTCAAGTTCACCAGCATTTCGGCGAATCCCCAAACACCCCACATACGTACTGTATTACAGTCATTCCGTCTTTGCGCCACGCCACATTTCCTTAAACAATTAGCCCGCCACACCTCTAACGGCAACGACGGCGACTTCCCTGAAAAAATCCCATATGAAGCGCGACACCGGGGTGCTCCGCTGCTATAGTCACGTAATACCTCTGCAGCAAACCCAATACACCCCTGCGGCAACAGATTTTCGGGCGGTTTCCGGTATGGGGCAAGCTATTCAACGCACAATCTGCAATTTCACCGATTTCCCCTTTTCGGGCAGGTACCAATAAGCAATTTGAAGCGCCCGAACATCCTTTCATCTTGCGTAATGCGAGTGTTTATCTACTTTCTCCGCTTGATGGGACCAACAAAAGCATTACCGAATTCCATGACGGCCAGGTACACAAGCCCGCAAAGCCCGCAACCCACTCCCTGAAGCCGTCCATGTGCATCATTAATACAGCGCCTTTACAGAGCATCCGGATGTCACGTGACTGATAATAACCGGGATGGGGCAACCCGCGCCCGCAACTGTCTCGCACTCTCTGGCGCAGTAGTTCAAATTCCACTATCGCGAACTTTGCATTCCAGCCGTGAAGAGGCAAGTAGTACTCACCCTTCGGTGCCGTGTGCCTACACCGACTAAAAACAATATGCAATGACACGAAGGGCTACTCCTCACTCTTCCAATTGCGTTAACAACAAAGACACGGGCGCTGTTCAAGCGGGCTATCTAACTAGATCACGCACCTCCTTTGTGGTATGTATGCGCATCTTATCTAGCATCGACCTTCAAAAGAGAACCCGAGGGTAAAAGCACGGACATCGATCAAAATATATATTCGCGTATATAGTGACGCAGAAACTGGAAGAAACGGAAGTCAAACAATTAAATCCAAATAAATCTCCACCCATGCTTCATAGGTAGCGTAGGAACTGTTTAGAGTGCCGATCGATTGTATACCCGCATCCAACAGCCTAATGCTGCACGCACGCCATTGCTCGAGACCTTGCATGGACCTCCAGAAAGAAGAAACTGTATGCAGCGAATGTATTTGCTTTGGCACGCAGTAAGACGCACCCCACATACTCTACAAGCATGTAAAAGGTAAGGCCCGTGTCAGACGATGGAACCACATTTAAAATGAGCAGCCCAAAACTAAGTCAATGCAGCAAAATTCAAACGTCGACACAAACTGACCCCGTTCACCCAAACACTCAAATGGCTCGTGCACGCAGTCCCACCCACATCCTGCAGAATGAGTACGCTCCGAACCGACAGTCAAACCAGTGTTTGCGATGTCCAAGTCGCGAAAGGCACCGTATACTACGCAAAATACAAACACTAAGATAAACGCACCCCGCCTACTCAAATACACCACCTACTCATGCACGCTTTCCCACTCACGTCCTGCAAAATAAGCACTTATCAAATCCACCAATCATGCTAATACGGCCCTGTCCACACACCAGTGTGTGCATATGCTGGTGTTCTAGTCTTGCACCATGCCAGGGCCAAAATATGATAAACAGGAGGTATCCGATTCAAAATATCGGACATAATATGTTCCCCGCATGACTGCTTACTGAGCAAATATCTTCTTCCTTCTCGGCAAGTCTCCGCAAAACAAGACGTGGCTCCACCTTCTGCTCGCCTCCTAAGTTCTTGATGCAGTGAACGACAACGTACACCAAACCGAGGAGAGCAGCCATAAGGGTAACAAGCATGACGGGCTGTGCCACTGGCCCCCCGGCCTTGCGCTGAGCGTATGCAGCAGGTACACCGGTGCTGTTGTCCAAAACAGCTCCATTGGCATCAAACACAGCATTTTGGAGGCGTTCCAGCTGGGCATTCGCTGACCCTACGGCGAGAGCCGCGGAACAAAAGGCGGCAAAGAAACGTCCGGACATTTTCTCGAAGACAAGTGCCTAGCAGATAAGCCACCACGAGAGTATTCTCTGCTTCGCAAGGCAGGAGCAGCAGTAAACAATTACTCGAGGTGAGTTAACGCCAGGGCAAATGTGGATGCTAAAGTGTGCCTAAATTGATTTAAATGCGCGTTGAAGTTTGATGCAAACAAGCAACCCAGAAACCCAAGGACCCCACGATCGCCGACTGAAGGTGAGTGTGCGGCTGGTGATCGCTACCGTGCCTAGGGTGCGGCGCAAACAGCAACACCACCCAGTGACATTGCTGATGTCCACTAGCAAAAGAGCAGTTCCCTTTAACTTATCATTGATTTTCATCAATGTACAAACTACATTTTGCCATTTAAAAATATCCCACTCACACCCCAAAAACCGCGGCACTCTGTAATAGCTGACAGTCGTGTGAGGTTACCCTACTGCTTGCGTCGTCCTTACACCATTGCGCACAGCCCCAGCTGCATTTTTCCCATTTCGGTGCAAAATACTGCATCAAATCATTGTTTTACACTGCTCCTGTGATTTCCTGTGGACAAAGCACTGTGTATCCTGCACAAGGGACATTGCGCACCGTCGCCTGCAGCCATTGAACTGTCGTCGGAATCTAGCGGACCTTCAATGCAATGAGGACAGTTTCAGCCTAACTTTCACTTGGAACACGCAGATCACCTTCAGCCAAAGGATAAACATTAATGATTGGATCTTACTAATTGGCAACACATCGCGGTACTGTTTGGATAGCCGTGCTAGACCTTGGTTATGGACAAGTGACGCCGACGAGGATCCAAGGTCACGTGAAAGTAACGTTCGGAGCCGCGCTTAAAGGCAAACTGCATAAGATAGGAGCTCGTAAAAGGTTTTCAAAAGCACTTGGCCTATCTTCCCTCCCCCACGGGTACGCCGGCTGGAGGACCTGTGCAGCATGTTTGGCCGGTAGTTTGCTGAGGGGCATTAACTTCTTCTTAATGGGCAGGCTGCATCAATAGCTGAAGCGAGGTGAGCTGCAGCTCATATCGGGGGGCCCCTTGACCTGGGTCACTGCATCCACGATGCCTGGAGACAGGGCAGGGAGGTAATCTGCTTCTACGGAGTTTTCCCCTCAAGCCTTTCAACGGTGCAGTTCGCGACGGTCGTTGCGTAATCTCGATGATCCTCGTTACATTTGGTAATACCGTACGGTTTTTTGTAGGCAGGTAAATGCAATGAAGGTCGCCTCTGTAGCTTGGCGATCTCATGCACAGAAGTGAATAGTAGCACCAGTTTCGTGTAAGATATATATGTACATAAATAAAAATCAAACTAAAAAGTTGAAGACAATCCTAAAAACTTCTCCACACCTTGGCCCGTTTTTCTTCTACATAATGGGGACTAATGGAAACTGATCGTGATCTGCCCCCCTATGCAGGGACAACCAATGTCCTGGACGCTCGCCGAGCTAAAAGAAGGCCCACCCTTACATTCCATCCGGGTAAAAGTGTTTACTCAACAATACCTGCTCACGGATAATTATGCCGCCCTTGACGACCATCCAGATAGGACGGGCGCTGGCATACGGAAGTAGTGGAGGAGTCCTTGGCTCCCCTTGCTTATTTATGCCACCGTCTTTAAAGCACGCCGGAACACTACAACTGTTGTTGGGAATCTGTTCCTTAAGGGTAACGTACTGAGTGCTTATTCAATAAGTGACAACCAACACATCCGTACACGTTAGAATAGCTCATAAGAGCACAACGAGTACGGCAAACTGCTAGGCTAGCAGGGTTGCCGTAATGGTAGGGAAAGTTCAGTACACCTCACCCCGAATAAACCGCATCGACATCACCCCCAAGGCCGCCCCAACCTCTGTTCTAAGGCATTGACGACCCACCGCAATACCGTGAAAACGAATCAATCGGCAAGGAAATTGACTGCTACGAAAAGGCAAGGTTCAGCGGCCAGCTGGAGGCAATCCTGCATTGACAAAGAAAAAGAGCCGAAGATGACGCAGATGAGCAAACATCAAGTCCCTCAAAAACACCGTGGTGAAGCAGGACTTACCAATGGCTGGAATAGACGGTCTGCAGATCGTTTGCAAGGCTCAAAAGTGCATTTCGTCCTTTGGCGTTGCTAGAGCCTTTTTACGGGCCCCAATACATATCGAGGGCAGGCACAAGACTGCGTTCCTTCCGCACACACAGAAATTAGAGTGCACAAACATCCCGGTTGGGCACGTAAATGTCCTCACAAAGCTTTAGCAATAATTCGATCACGATTTCCTGCTCAATGTAAGTGGGTGGCATGCTTGTGTTCAGTCGGAATGCGCTGGAGCAGTCGCAACACCTTTGCCGTGCTCTACAACAGCTGTGCGTGGAGTGGCTCTTGGACGCATCGAAGCGTTCGCTTTTTTATGCAAGCAATTGAGCTTTCAGGGACTCGCGTTTTTGAAGCGGGAGGCGCACCAGATCCGGCAAAGACAAACATGAATCAGACATGGCCATAACCCCCGTCCACTCGCACGGGCGTTCAGAAGTTCCTCGGCCTCTCATCATACCACTACCACCGGTCCATTCCTGGAATCACTGCCGTCATTGGCCTTCTAACGCAACTAGTTTAGTACAGGCTGCTTATTTGGGCGAATGGTGAAGAAGAAGCAGCCAGCAGCCTCACTAGCAACCTGATGGCTTCTCCAGTACTCACGCTATTGATGGACAAGCGCTACGGGTAGCTGGGCCTTCGCGCTTACCTCCTGACTGAGCTCGCGCACACCGGGCATTAACAGTGGTGTTGGGTTAGATGCACCAATCACACGCTTTCTACAGAGCTGCATACGTGGAGCGTGCGTCCGCGTACGATGAAAGGGTGACTGCGGTTAAATGAATTGAGAAAAGATGCCGTTCGTGTATACAAGGTTAAAAGGAAGAAAAAACACAAACAA
>HG713313.1:0-12044 GCA_000499725.1 Eimeria brunetti | reverse complement strand
CACATTTGTTATGAACACAATGAGCACGGCAAACTGTGAGGTTAGCATTGTTTGCCGTGATTGTAGTGAGCGTTCACTACACTAGTGAGCTACCGCTAAGGCCTCGAGCCCCTTCACACGATGGGGTTAACGTGGAACTAGGACAAAGAGACGGACTGCGGGCCAGTGAAAGCTGCAGCTAAGCGGGCGGTCATTCTCTCTTCAGTTTAGGCCTTGCTTGAGAACACATTGAAAGATAAAACTACCTCATCAAACGGATATTTTCATAAACAGAGACTGACTAATAACCAGTAATGATTGGTACGCGGCTGTAGGGCACCGCCCTTCGTCCCCACTGCAAGCGGCCTTGCGAGCATTCTTTGTCTCCTTGCCTCAAGCAGACCCACACTGTGGCTAAAAATGTTCACAGTATATTAGAATTCAGTAAAATAATCGGAGCACAAACTTCGTGATAGTTCCATGTTCTTTTCCCCGGGAAAAAAGTTTTGCAGTCCCCACACGGCCCGGCGCAGCGGCCGAATCTAGCATGTATAGCAACACCTTGCTGCACTTTCAGGACACCCTTAATGGGGGCCAAACTCCGTATATCTCTTCTAGTATTTAGTAACAAAGCAGCATGCTGAGTTATTGAGTAGCTACTCTATACGTGACAACCACCACATCCCTACACGTCAACACCATACGAACACAACGAGCGCAGCAAGCTGCAAGGTTAGCATTGTTCCCGCCATTGTAGTGAAAGTTCACTACACTAGTGACCAATTGCTTGTCCTTTCCAAACACCAACACCCCGCAGAAGCGTTGCTACAGAAGTCCACAGAATTCGGAATGCCTTCGCTGGTTTCTTGATGCATGTACGCCAGACCCACAATGGTAACCCTCAAGGCACTGTGATATTCTCCCAACAGGTAGGCCTCCGAAGGATATTTTTGAGTTTTTCCATGAACATTGTAGTCCACCAAGTGCGCTCCAGCTGCACGCCTGTGTATTCTAGTTGCACCTACAACTGTAGTTCTCCAGTTGCCACTGAATGCCAAATGTAGCAACAGCCGCAACAGCTAGAAACTCCAAAACCGTACTGGCAAAACTAACCTAAAGCCCTCGTCACCTGCTTGCAACGGGCACTTTTCAGGTAGGAATGAAGATAAGAAATCTTCAGTGATACCCCCGGAAGCATGCTGTAGCTCTGGTCTTTTCTGTATTGGAATCTAATGACCTCAAATTGGAATTAGAGGGTACACTTGAGATATTCTACCTTGCTGTTGAGTAGGCAATTGCGCCAAAATTCCAGATAATTGCGGAGCAGTGGGATGAGTGTAAGATATATTGGGTTGTGGACTACGCCATAACCCAATACACTATTGAGAATATGCATGTCGTGTTAGGTACTGGCTGAATCCCCAAGGTTGCCCTTGAAAAGCACATGTGAGTCACGGCGTGTGCGCGCAGATTCTGCGTTTCTGCTCTTCGAGATTATTGTGCCCTGCCGTCGACGAGCTGCACAATAGTACATGCCCCACATGCTATCCAAGCATCGCATGCGGGGGAGAATATTGTGATGAATTCCCCTTCGCATGATAATTAAGGGGAGTTTGGGGCCCTATGGATCTCAGGACCGTCAGGAACTGAACCCCGCCCTCACCAGTTGGTACACTAAACAGTAGCTCCCGCTTCACAAATTTTGTCCCCAACGCCGAAAAGATCACAAGAAGTACCCACTAGTGGGCTTCAGGTAATGTTCCGAGCCCCCTCTCGTGACAGGATAGAAAGTGACCAAGGCAAACGGAGGCACTGCCGACCATCGAAAGTTGCTTATCTGCGAGCGCTCATTCATTTCTGTCCCGGCCTTGCTTTTAGACATGTTAATCGATACAGCCCCCTTCACAAACCTAATGCTGTCTTTAACATGAAAATGGCTAATATCCAGTACCGAGTAGTACATTTCTGTGGGGCACCTCTCTGTGTCCCCACTGCGAACGCGCCGGCGGGCAACCCCCGACTCGCTGTCCCAAGTAGAGTACTAGTGAGCTTCAAAAATTTCAGGATGCATACCTATTCAGTAAATAAAAAGGAACAACGGTTTCAATATAGTTTTTCGTTCCTTCTTTAAAGAAAAAGAATGTTCTGCTGCGCCAATTTGTCCCGGCACAACGGCCCAAGGGGCTGGGTATGTGGAAGAAAAGAAAGTCTAGCATGTATCTCAACACCTTGTTGCGGTAAGCGTCACGACACCCTCTCTTGGAGTCAAAACAATACATGCCCTCAAATTATTTAATATCTAGGGAACTTAATGATTGCTGACACCATAAATAGCAGCTAACACATCTGTACGCGCTAACACGCGTACTAAGAGCGCAACGAGCACGGCAGCCTGCTAGCTTGGCATGGCTGTCATGATTGTAGTGAAAGTCCACTACAGATATGGGGCTAACAATCAAATTGGTTGGGGAGAAATACCGGCGAGCATGATTTTGCTTGCAGAATAGCAAATTCGCTCTACAACACCTATATTTGATGGAGGGTCAAAAGGGCAAGGCGCAGAATGAATAATGCATATTTGGCCGTCCTTATAAAATGGGGCGCTCCGTATCAAGCACTCCACGGTGATCCAGATGCCTGCAGATGCCTGTTCAATCGTGGATGTCGCGAACCCACCTTTTCTTGTTAGCAATCAGCCACCATTATGCCAGCAACAGCAACTTACGGTTGAGGTGCTTCTCAGCAGTCTTGCAATTGATGATGCAATATGTGTGCCAAATCCTCAACTACTGCATGAAGAAATAGACGTGGTGGTTTCTTGCTCTACGGTTATTGCGCTGATAATGCCGAGGAAGTGCTAACCCGGGCGCATTAAAGGTCGTCAGTATCAATTCTGGTGTACGCTAAAGAGCACTTCCAGACTGATGATACTTCGAATATACGACTTGCAAGGTTTCCGAACCTGGATGCTACCCGTTCTCTATAAGAAAGCCTAGGCTGCTGCTGCTCTGCCGGGCTGTGCAAGGTGGGGGCAAGAGCAGACGACAGGCGTTTACGAACAGTGGAGCCCATTTACCTGAAGTTGATACAGCACGTGGAAGTGCTTGTGTGCTGGCTTGTAGCTGAAGCCAGATTAGGCGTTAAAAAATTGTCTGTGGTGTTCGCGCATGCACTTGAGATGGGCTTGGGTATGCTTGCTGGCCGGAGTTCCTTGCAACAGGAATCGCAGCAAGCGCGTTGCAACTGTCGAGATACCGCCTTTTCCCTCGATCGCCAGGCATTTGTGACCCTGCGCGGAGAACACCTGGAGATTGGACAGCTGGTCTCCAGCACTCAGAAATTCTTCGAGAGAATGCTTTGACACTAGTGTAGCTCACGACGACCCCCGACTGGGGCTGACGACACTCGTTACAACTGTAGCTAGTGCATGTTTAGTGGGGAACTGAAGGGCGTGAAGAGATTACAGTGTCAGGAAAACCTTCCCCTTGTAGTGTGCAAATTAACCTTGGTCGCCTTCAGAACACGTAACAGAATTGTACTATGCGTTGCTGCTGCACCTCAACTTGGTGTCGAAAGGCACCAAAATGCCTCAAGTTTTCCACTAAATGTACTTCAACTCACTCGCAGCACCTGAAGTTGTAATAATTCCATTATTTGGCATTTTCTTGACAGCAAAGGAACTGGCATAGTACTTCGCGCACTCTGTAGCACTCGAAGTGGACAGTGTAATGGACCGCTACAAAGCGGAGTTCCTCAACGCCACGGGACATCCGGCCACTTTCTGCCCCACAAAGTTTCATATAGAAATCAAAAAACAAGGAACAGAGTTTAAAGCTTATTTCGGGAGGCTCTGTCAGTTGCTTACGTTTATGCCCTGAATTCCGCACAGTTGCTGCATGTGCTGGCGGGACCGCCGGAAGTCGATGGGGAAACCGATGTCCTGGTACTGTCTCGAGCGATGCGTCTGGATGCTTGGTGCATCTCATAAGTACAACTGGGTATTAGAGGCCTTGCAAACAGAAGGCGAAGAAACGAATTTTGGTGCAATGGAATATGAGTAACACAAGAACCTTGAATTCATTCGGCGTGCCCTCCAAGCGCCGGCAACGGCAGCCCAGAGTGACAGGCTCAATCTGTCCTTGACTTTCCCCACGGATTTCTTCTCAACAACCACTTGGCAGCGAACAAGAATTTGAAATAGATGGCTGGAGCTTTAGCCGTAAGAGCTCCATCCCGCCGTATACTCCTATACTAAGTCCAGCATACACACGGCAGACCAAATGAGAGTCATGAGAACTATGGCGTGAAGCTCATCAGGAGAACGAAGGCAGAGTAGGGACAAGGGGAACCAGCTAACTTCAGCCAGTATAACGCAACTGGAGAGCGATCCCACTAACTGTCGAATGGCACCCGTCTACAATGACACAGAGCTACAATCCAGTAGCCCTGAATCGGCAACAATCGCCGGCAACTTTAGTATCCCATACCCCCAAAACTGAGCACGCTTTTCGAGTTTCGCCTTTTTACTCACAGCAGCTTAATGTTGGGTGTGGACGCAAGTCGGTTAAACGAGGTCCACTTTGCAGCAAGTTTTTGGTTGGAGCTGTGGCATCAATTGCTTCCTTTGTTACGATTTTAACATTGTTGACTGTGTGCCGGACCACCAAGAGAAGACTGAATACTGGGGCAGCGGCACAACGCAACCTTTCGGATGCGGAAGATGAGAAGGAGCGTTCCGATATTCTAGAACAATGTTTGGATTTGGAGGGGGAACTTGGCCTTCGGCTAGTTGCTTCTGAACCTAGTGCGGGGGCGAGAGAAGCAGAATCTAGGCTCACGGCCATGCTGTATGAGTCTACAGCGGATTTTCAACGGAAGCAGGGTCTGGCTTCACAAAATTGGCAAGATGAAGTTCAGTTGTCCCCACATAAGATTCCTCGGTTTGATGATTCGTGGCCGTCCACTTTGCAACCCCAAACGTCTGTTGGGGCATTCTGGCAATACTCTCGTCGGTTGGAAATGGGCCATGTGGCCGGCGCCTTTGGTGCAGGCGCCTGGTTAGGGGGGGATTCTGATGTAGTGTTTAGCGCAAACAGGAAGCAAGGACGTGTCTCCGAGCCGGACGAAAAGCCAAATATTCAACGGGATATACCCGCACTTCGATCACGCTCGTCAGCATTGTATGAAGGAGAGGTGTCTGCAAGGCCGCTAGCCTCTTTGTCTGTCGGCAGGACAAATATCGATGGGGACGCAATGAGCCCTGATGCCTGGCTCGACAACCCTTTGGCGAATACGCATCCACATGCCTTTCATCATGCGGCAGTGGAGGCTGCACGGCGACACCCAACGGTAGCGGGGGCGTCAGCGGTTTTCTTCGATGCAGGCTCTACGGCAGCTCATGACGGGCTTGCAGGTAGAGTCGGCCTTAGGGTCCCAAGGACACACTCCGGTGGCAAGACTGCAGCGCCGTCACTTCAAGGCGAAGAAGTGGAACAGGTTGAACACCAGGAGGGCGCCTTTCACATCAATTTGGATGTTGCGGAGCCTTTAGCGCCGGCTAAGGCTGCGCGGACAACACAAACCAGCAGTCGAGGCGGGGAACCCTGTGAGGCTGGGGACATTAGCCAGCATCCTTTTGTACGGCTGCCAGTGGTAAAGGCGGAGGATATCCACAGGAGTTTTCGCCCAGAGTTTGCATTATCGCATGATTTGAATGTCTGCAGTCCAATGGAGATATACACAACAATGCGCAGTTTATTTGCAAAGGCTTCGCTGACGGCTGAAGAAGTGGAGACACTTATGAAGGAAGCCGAACTACTGGCAAACTATGCAGCAACTAAATTACTCCGGGAGCATAAGAGGTGCAAAGCCAACTATATTATTAGGAAACTGTCGTCGTTGTTAATGGTATTTGACTACCTGGTTTGCACAGTTGAGCTGCTCGGGGACAAGATGAACACCGGTGCGTGGTGGACTAAGTTTACGCAGAAGTTCCGCACGGAGTATTTCTTTCCTGAAGAAGCGAGGACGGTGAGGACAGAAATATTGAACAAGTTTGTCAATCGACTAAGCGCTGCATTGTCAGTATATAAGAAGTTAAAGCGCCCGCCATTCCACGAAATAATTGAGCTGAAGAGGATGATTCTTAACCACTCGTACAAAGGCAGCCAATTGTCGCACCGGCTGTGGCAGCTCTGGATACAGGATGACCAGGCGTTCTCTTGTCCTGGCGATGGTTTTGGGAGCCTTTCTGACAGTAAGGAGCCTAGTCAAGGAAAGGCAAAAGAGCCGTGATGCTTACGTACAGGATTAGCGCCTGTTTGATTACGGACTTGTTGTCACTGATGCAACAATTGTAGGGTTGTCTGAATGACGCAAGTTGTGTGAGTTCAAGACTACCAAATAGTTATAACTGCGTGTGTGGCTGGCTTATCTGGCGTCTCTGCAACTGTTGCTGAAATTCGTAGCGCCTCGTGCTGCTTGAAGACGAAACTTAGGATTTCTGTCTCTTTACACCAGCAAGCTGCGCAGGGCTTATTATCAGCAAAACCTCCATTCAGGCAAACTGCGTCAGTGATTCCGGTTCAATAAGTCAACGGATTTGCCTGCCTTGACTCAGACTGGAATGGGTTCCATCCTGTCCCCCTCTGGGAGGCAACCGTGCTGGGAGGCAGCTCCAATCACCTTGCACGAAAAAGGAGCAGGGACCGCAGATATGCCTAGCTGGTGATGAAACTGCTTCCGGGCCTTTTTGTTAATGAATATTCAGTAGGCAGGGCATATCCTTTACTGCGTTGAGAAACAGAGCTTGTGGTTTCTTGGTCTACGGTCGTTATGGAGCTAATGCCTAAGAGCTACTAATCCGGGTGTGTTACTACTCATGACTACACATCCTGCTGTGTCTTCAACAGCACTTCTAGGCCTATGTTATTCCGATTAGATGACGTGCAAGGTTTCGGGCACTGGGTTTCTTTAACGTTTCCGATGGGAAGATCTAGGCTACTGGTGCTCTGGCGGGTGCTGCATAGAGAAGGCAGGCACTGAAAGACCAGAGTTGATGAGCATTGCACCATGGTATGTCTAAGTGTGTACATGCACTTCTGATTACATGCATGCTGGTGACTCAGCTCAGCGATTGTCTAAGGCGCTAGTGCACGCATCCAACATCGGGCGAGGCATTTGTGCTACGGGGATTCCTTGCAGCGCTAGTTGCAGAAAGGCCTAGCGCAATACACAACAGGCCACCTCGTGCCAGTGCCAGCCCCAAGCATTTGCGCTGGTGTGCTCAGGTTTCCTGGATACCAAGGGTTCGGGAAGCTGCATTAGCAAATCTGTTTCAAAGTATTTTGGCTCTTGCACGGTGGTCGTCGGCTGGGGCCGACGACCACCGTGAGATGCAGCATGCTTGGGGACTGTCCCAAGTTATGCTCCTGGGTAGGTCTGCTTTAAAGCATCTCCAATATATAGGTGAATATTAGAGGCCTTGTACACAGAAGGCTAAGAGGCGAATTTTGTTGCAACAGGAGAAGAGGAGCACATAAAACCTGAATGCATCCGATGGGCCTTCCGAGCACTAGCTAGGGTGGCCGAATAACTGGTTTAATGCGTCATTCACTTCCTGCGCGGTTTGCTTCAATATCATCCCCTTAACTTCAAATAGTAATTTGGAGTAGTTTCTTAGGTTAACCCACAATAGCTCTATCCGTACATTCCGTCGTAGGAATGTTGCAACACTGTTGACCACCCAGGGTAGAGTAATGGAGAAGGTGGTCTCAAGCGCATCCACAGGATGAAGGCAGCGTAGAGACAAGCAAAGCGTGTCTACTGGGGCCAATATAAGGCAACTGTAGGGAGGACCCACCACTTCTCCCTTCTGCAAAATGCATAATAGTTGCGCTCAACAGTTACGTAAGCGTACCATTCAGTAGTTCAGGATCTCTGGCAATGGTTTTCGCAGTTCTAGTATACCGTACACCGAAAACTCCATGTGGAAACTGTCCCCTGTTTCACCATCTTACACCAGCTTACAGTTAGCCGCGCGCATGCAAGCCGCTCAAAAGAGGTCCACTTTGCAGCAAGTCTTTTGTTGGAGTTGCAGCATCCGGTGCTTCCTTATTACGATTTTGGCATTGCTGACAGTGTGCTGGACCGCCAAGAGAAGACTGAATACTAAGGCTGTGGTACAACGCAACCTTTCGGATACGGAAGATGAGAAGGAGCCTTCTGATATTCTAGAGCAATGTTTGGGTTTGGAGGGTGCACTTGGCCTTCGGCTAGTTGCTTCTGAACCTAGTGCGGGGGCAAGAGAAGCACAATCTAGGCTCACGGCCATGCTGTATGAGTCCACAGCGGATTTCAACAGAAGCAGGGTCTTGCTTCACAGATTTGGCAAGATGGCGTTCAGTTGTCTCCACATAAGATTCCTCGGTTTGATGATTCATGGCCGTCCACCTTGCAACCCCAGGCGTCTGTTGGGGCATTCTGCCAGTACTCCTGTAGACTAGAAACGTGCGAAAGGCCTCCTGAAGCTATAGGATGTGCGCACGAGCGACCTTGCTTCTAGTGAAACCGCAGAAGCAAGTGCAGCGAGTCATCGGCTTCAGCCAATGCTAGATGTGACCTGCAACAATCAATACGCTTTAAATAAGACTTCCCCAAAGCCTTTGACCCCTTTACCAGTGTCCAGGAGTGATGGGCACAGAGTTGCAAAGGCGTGGGGCTGCAGCTAGAAAGTGGTGGCCTCTTAGAAGTTGCACCGTGCAGCAACACCTGTTGCAGCTTGGTTAGCCAAGTCTACCCACGTAACAGCATTATATACTCACGAAGAGGGGCAGATAACTGTAAGACACTCCTCTAGCCTCTAGCCTTTTGTCGCCAGCCTGCATGCATGCGGAAACGCTTGTACCAACACCACAAAGAACTGCTACAATGCCCATCTATCCTTGTCCTCCAGTGCCTTTCGTCTCCCAGCGCCGCCCGACAGAGCTGCGGCAGCCTACGGCTTCTTACTCGAAACGTTACAGGAACCGAAATATTTCGCATATAGAAATCTTTCACATCCAAACTCTAGAAGTAATGTTAATTGGCAAATGGCTTTTCACGTACAGCATGGTTGATAGTTATGGACGTTAACAGGTCCGATTTAGAACTTGTTGACCAATAGGTTCCTAAGTTCCGCTAAACAAGAAACCACCAAACTCACTTGTCGATGCAGTAGCAAAGGATGTGCCTTAGCTATTGCTTCCTTATTAACAAGGAAGCTCAGAATCAGTTTTCACCATCGGATAGGCATAGCTGCGGTCATTGCTCCTTCTCCCTGCATATTGATCGGAGCTCTCTGGCAGCACGGAAAAGCATGGAAGCAATTTGAAACTGCGCCACGGCATCCCGATGAGTTTATTTCCTACATACTGCTTAGCTTCCAGGAGCTGCCGCCCTTTGCCTGCCTGGTATCTTTAGGTACAGCAAGCTATGTGCAGCTTGCGGGCAAGACACCGAGGAAGGAAAGGACTAAAGTCCAAAGGCTAATATTGAATCAGCACAAGGCTAGGAAACTCAACAATAGTTGCACACACGAGATGAAAACAAGCAGAATATCACACATCCACAGTTTTAGCTATCTGCAGTGACCTTCAACTCATAGTGCTCTCGACATTCAGAAGGACTTAAGCCTGTTGGGAGCATTGGGGCAAATCCACACTGTAGCAGGCGACCATGTAGATGCAAAACCATCACGGTGTCTTTGCTTCTCGTGCATCTTGCTTTTCAAAGCCAGAACAGCCTTCTGGATTTGTACCATAGTGCTCTCGGCATTCAGAAAAACTTAAGCCTGTTGGGAGCATTGGAGCAAATCCACACTGTAGCAGGCGACCATGTAGATGCAACCATCACGGTGTCTTTGCTTCTCGTGCATCTTGCTTTTCAAAGCCAGAAGAGCCTTCTGGATTTGTACCAGAAGAGACGAAGTTCTCGTCATCCTGTCGCCAGAGCGTCCATAGGGGGTGCGCCAAGTGGGTATCTTTGTATGTGTATTTAAGAATTTGCCTCTTTAGCTCAATTATCTCCACGAATGCTGGGCGTTTTTTTCTCTTATATATTGATAGTGCAGAACTCAGTCGCTTGACCACCTGGACCAGCATATCTGTTTTTTCCGACTTTGTTACTTCGGGAAAGACGTAATTCGTGTGGAACATCTGCACAAACCCGTCCCACCAGCTGCTGGTAATCATCGCGTCGCCCAGGAGCTCGATTGTACAAACCAAGAGGTCAAAGGCCATAAACAAAGACGACAGTCTGATAAAAACGTGGCTAGCTGTACGTCTTCTGCACGGGTTTGCGAGCCTGTGCATTGCATAGTTCGCCACCAGCTCGGCTGCTTTCATGAGTACCTCCACGTCTTCAGCCGTCAGCGAAGCCTTGGCAAACAAACGGCGCACTGCAGTGTATGCCTCCATTGGAGTGCGCGCCCGCAATGTAGTTGGCCCCACGAACTCCTTGCGGAACCTCCTGTGGATATCTTTCGGATTTACCACTGGCAGCCGCACAAACGGATGCAGACGAATGTCAACACCCCCACAGAGGTCCCCGCCTCCACCCATTGTCGCCCGCATAGCTGTAGAAGAAACGGACCCCTCCAAGGCATCCAAAGTGGAATCAAGGATGACTGCTGTGTCTTCAACCTGCTGCATTCCTTCCCTTTCAGTTACCTGTACCGCAGTCCTCTGGGTGGCTTCGGCATCTGGGATCGCAAGACCGCCTGTAACTGCAAGTTCATTAGATGGTGCCACAGACCCTGCATTGCTAGAAGTCCTCCCAGTTGCCGCTAGCATGGGACTTCCCCAAGCAGTGTCCATAACCCTCTGCTTAACGGCTTGTGGGTGCGGGCTTGTCAAAGGGTTGTTGACCCAGGCGTCAACAGTCATAGCGTCTTCACCGCTGCCTGCTCGGCCAACAGACAACGAGGCTGGCAGCTGAAAAGATGCATCTGCTTCACGGAATGCCGCAACATGCTTCCAAAATGCAGATAAGTCCTGTTGAAGCCCTGGCGTTTCGTACAGTTTGGTGACGTGCCGTTGCTCCTCGTCTCCCCCAGAGAACAACCCAGACTCCTCCCTCGCCCAGGCATCTGCATCAAACGCGCTGACCCCATCGCCCATTGCCACTCCACTAGAGTACCGCCAGAATGACCCAACAGACGCCTGTGAGTGCGAGGTGGACGGCCACGGCTCATCATATCGAGCAATCTTATGCGGAGGGATATGAGTTTCATCTTGCAACCCCTGTGGAGCAAGGAGTCTATCCCGTTCGAACGCCGCTGCAGATTCATATAGCATTTCGACAAGCCTAGCTTGTCCTTCGCTCGCATCCTCACCATGCCCGGAGGCGCCTACCCGAACCCCAAGTGCCTCCTCCAAAGCCAGGCATTGCTCGACAATATAGGATCTCTCCTCCTCATCTTCCCTGTCCGAGAGATTGCGCCGAACAGCTGCTCCGGAATTCAGTCTTTCCTGGCTCCTCCGGCACTCAGCTAATAAAGCCAAAATCAACACAAGTGAAACAACGGATACCAAAGCCCCACGTAAAGTCTTGCCCTGATCTGGCGCCCGCTGCAATATCTTGCTTCCACGGGCGTCTATAACTTGGCGGGGGTGCGATGAAGAAACTGGGTAAATGCTTTGAAATGAAGTGTTTGGGCTGTTGGATGCCAAAGCTGCCAACAAATGTTCGCGATGCTCATCTAGTGGGTGGTAACTTCGAATCATTGTGGACTAGGGCCACTCGGCATTCCGCGAACAAGCAGACAGGACGGGTGCTGCCCTAAAATTACTGTTTATTTAAGGCTGCAAGGCATATTTACTTGTCTTTACCATAACCTCATTTTGCTGACGGACTCTACAGTTTCCGTGACCCTATGTCTGGTCAACAGTGTGTTATGTCGAATACTACAAGAAAACACGGAAGGATGAATCTATTATGCCTGGTTATCCCATCAACAACTTCAAACTGTATGCCATAAAACAGTGTTCTGATTCAGTCAGCGCAGAAGAGAGAAACACAGGTTAACG
>HG713311.1:9719-21945 GCA_000499725.1 Eimeria brunetti | reverse complement strand
TCTCTGTGGGATGACACTGTAAGCATGCGCCCATCTCCAAATATCTGACCCACAGCACGTGCAGTTGCTGCATCAGCCGTCACTCGTATACTCACTTCCTCCGGCTGTTCATAGGCCCCAAAACGTACAGCCGTCGCCATGAGCTGTCCTCGCCTCTCCCCCCGAACACTCCTCAGCCGCCCTTCCCACCTTCCCTGCAAACCGCCTCCCTCTCCGCCTCCTTCCAAGCCGCCCATTCCTATCAATTACACANTTCCCACCTTCCCTGCAAACCGCCTCCCTCTCCGCCTCCTTCCAAGCCGCCCATTCCTATCAATTACACATGTTTTCGCCTTCCTCAAAACACGCTTTTGCTGCTGCACCTCCATCACCTCCATGCACACAAAATACAGTCGGGATCAAGGCTGCAAAATGCACTCGCGGACGACTCACCACCCAGGACATTAACACTATACGCTTACCAACACCGGCCACCTCTGCCCGTGTCAAGACAAGTCTCATGGCGAGAGCGTAGCTTTGGGCTTGCGAAACACGAAGACCAGCTGGCACGACCTTTGAAAGCGCGTCAAACCACCAACATAACCGCCCTTCTACTGTCGCGTGCTCGCAGGATTCGCACTGCCTGACGCGAATAGCAAGGCTGGCATTGTGTCAGACTAATAGGCGCTTCCTGCTTACACGCATATACCGGACCACCGAGAGCGCTGTGCGGCATATATGTAAAGTGTCCCAGTTCTACTGACCGGAGTCTCCCTGTCCTGCTTCTCTGTGGGATGACTTTGTGCGTATGCCCCGAAGTCCGCAAATCTGACCGACAGCGCGTGCATATAGTGTATCGGCAGCCGCTTGTTCTCACATGCTCCGTCTGTGCGCAGTCTTCAAAAGGGGCAGCCGGAGACATGAGCCGTTCTCCCCTCGCCACACAGGCACTTAGCAGGGCTACCCCTGTTAGGTGTGCGCCGGTTGTGCTCAGTCTTCAAAACGTGCAGCGGCCTACATGAGCCGTCAGCCGCAATCCTAACGAGCCCTTTGCATGGGCACCCGCGTGTGGTCACGTCTAGGCCAGCTTCAGTAACGCTTTGTTGATCCACGAGTTGCCAAGTTGGTGCAGACAACTGTTTATGTTGCTTGACGCTGCTGCTTGCGTTGGCGGGCAATGCATCTCTCTGACCTTCATGAGGCTGGGGCCCGAAGCACTCGCCAGGTTTTCTAAAGTCTAGAGCGATAGCGAGAGCGTAACCCGTGTTTTGAGGCAAGTGAGTAAGAGATTTGCAAGCCCCCAGCAAGGAGCCGAACCGTCGTTACAACATGCGTGACACTGTTGTCCGCTTACCAATATTTAAATCCCGTAGGGTTCAAGAAAGAGAGTAGTGCTGTCCACTAGCCAACCAACGAGGATGTCGACGTAGCGTATGCACACATACTCACGTGTCGGCCTTTAAAGTACCTGAACCAAATATCAGTGGGCATGCGGTGTGGGTGACTGCAATTCCATGCACCAGGACGCCGTTGGCTGGTGGTCATACGCTACCGACAGTGCCGAGTTTGTAAGAGGGGAAGTCACTTCCAGACGGGTCCCGCCAGTTAGTGCAAATTGGCGCCTTGCGAAGGCCGCGAGTACGTCGAAGGCGTTGTCACGCAAAAAGGTGGATGCATTCCCAACTGCTGCGTGCCGCACGGCTGTTGGTCTCCGCTATGGGTCATCATACGAGCCCACCGCCAACGACACCCCGATTACCAAAAACCTGGATACAAAAAATGTTCCGCAGTTACGGGAGACAGTTCACATAATCGCAGATGAAATGCGCTTCAAGCTCCTAAGCTTGAAAGTGTTTGCAGCCAAGCAACGACGCGACCCTTGCTTCATACGAGAAGAGAAGCCACAAGTCCAGGATGTCTCACGTTTACTCAGCTCTACAGCTAGCTTACAGACTGCATGTTTATTCATGCCACAAACTCCACAACGTAACGATAAGGTATCTAATGGATGCCAACAGGTTGCCGTGCCACACTGGCGAGTTCGTTTGCTTCACGCACCCAGCAACGCACACACAACGAGCAACCTCTCCAATTCGACAATCCCCACAAATGCACCAACTAAACCTCCACTGCCTGCACTCTTCCGCGTCTGTTTGTAGAAACTAGTGTGCACACGGCACAGCATAGTCCACCGAAGCCACTCCCCATGCCTGTCTTACGGGTTTGCGCAATGTTACAGGGACTGCATGAGCGTAGCACCGTCCAAGGTTTATTCAGCTCTAACGTTAGCTTACAGACTGCAAGCGCTTTTATGTCACATACTCCACAACCTAGCTGCAAGGTACCGAATAAATGCCAACAGGGCACTGTACCGTTCGACATAGTGACGGGGTTCGCGTGCAACATCGAACACAATATCATGCACTCATGTGAAACTTGTAAGAGCTTTACAGGTTTCTCACCCACAAATAAAAAGCCTGATACAGCATGGAAAGTATTTGAAGCCTGGCAAAGCCTTGGCTCTTGCTTCAAACAAAACGCGAAATCACAACGCATGCCCAGGATGTGTCACGTTCACGCAGCTCTACAGTTAGCTTACAACCTGCACGTTTATTCATGCGGCATAATCCATAGCTTGACGATAAGGCACCGAGATGTCCGATGCAGGAAAGGCTAACAGTCAAGACGCAAATCGCACCCTGTGCAACTGGCCATGTCTTGGTGCACCGACGCGAGGCAAAACAAACTTCCTTTCGCCTAAATGTGTCTCACATAAAATGCCTATTGCCCAGGGCTACATTTATATAAGTAGTTTCAAAGGCAAATATGTTCGCTGACGGCCCCGAGTTTCGCGAATAAGGTCCAAAGGGTGTGACTGCTGGCCGGTTCGTGCATGCATCTGTCCACGCGATATGGAACAGCAACGTACTTTCTAACGTAAAGGGGCAAAGACCACAGTAAAACGATTGTAGACTAGCTCCTAACACGACGCTGTTCAGCTCGCAGGAAAACATTTTGTTACCAGCTCAGTCTATAGCTACGCCCTGGAGATGGCAAACTGTGCAGGGTGTGAAAAAGTGGCACATATACCACTTCTTACTTCTGTTCCCCGCCGAGGCAAAAGCCTGGTGACAGTCTTTAGCACTTGGCATCTCCAGTGGGACAACCATACACAAGCGCCAACATAATCATCAAACGAGAGTCACCACATTTTAACTCATAATGAACATGTAAGTATGCTTGATCGGCCCAGGCATTCTGCCGCTTCCTACCCTTTGTTGAAAGCCTTCCGAGAAGCCCTGTGGAGGGTTGTCGCTACGATTAGCAGCGCCGCTGATTAGTTGCCGATAGTGCGTTTTCGCTAGCTTTACGGGTGGGACGTACCCACTGCACAGGGTATCATATTAGTTAACATTCAAACGCCGGCTAGGATTTTTCCACGCCTCGCCGTTCTCAGTTATATCAAATCAAGTGGTGGTGATACTAATGCCCTTGGTACGCTCCGTCTATCCTACTACTTGACTTTGCAAAACGTGTAGACTGATTGGCGAGTAGAAAACGTGAAGCGAAGGCACATGCTAGAAAATTTTCCGATCCTTGCTGCGCAAGTAAGGGCCTCCCCTGCAAAGGCATAAGGGAAGCTCCTAGCGGCCAACCACCATGTCCTGGCGTTTCGCTTCTGAAGGACGCTCTGATCACCGCGCAACTAGGAATTGTCAAGCAGTTTTAGAATAACGCCTAGTTTATCAGCAAAAGGAATATCTACTAAGTATGCATAGCTTTATCACACGATTCTCTGAGTAAGTGACGCTTACACCACTGCAGCACGCTGCAGATTTTCATCTTACCTACCATCCGAATGTTCTGTTGGCTTCACGCGCACCAGTGAAGCACACGTATCGCGGTGCCCACGAAGTGAAGAAAAACGCTGTTGCTGCGTGCTTTTGGTCAATGATGGGAACTAATTGCTCCGTTGCCTGGCGCCACGGTTATTTGCGTTGCTGTGGTTTGCCGTGAGGACCCATAGCTCCACACATGAACAGTTAATCCAGCGAGCGCTCCAGGTCGCTTCCCCCCTAAAGCAAACCCACCACTCTCATGGGCTGGAGATCCACAAGTACACTGGAAAAGCGAGACCGCTTGAAGTTATTTTGGCTTCTGATTCACTACACTACTCCCAGGACACTTACAAGCTGCGCGGGTTCAGAAGGGGAAAGCTGGCCTGCAGCTTGGCCGTCAATAGGACGCGCAGCGACCGTACGCACATGCACCTTAATGCTGCATTTACTGAGCTCATTTAAATGTCTTTGGGGTAGAAAATGAGAAGATTTAGGGTTGAAAAGGCAGGTTAGTCCTTTAGGCGGACATGAACGGTGAAATTCATGCGACTGGAGAGCAATACTACGAGGCTCCACCATGTGGCATGTCGTGATGTGTGTGCTTCTACCCTATTGACGCATGCCAGATCTGCGTATTGCAAATAGCATATGAGCTTCACCAGTGCGCGCACGCATGGCTTTACTACCTTTGTGCATCTTCACGCTCTCACGGCGTTTCTGCTACCGTCTTCTCAGAGAATGCGCAGCTACCCCAAGGCAGAAGCCAGCGGTGCAAGAGACCCCATCGTATAGAAAACAAGGTCTCGAGTTGGGGTCAGCAGCGTCACGCCAGGTGAATTTGTGCCGCAGCCCACGGACGTCGCTAATGTGCAACCCCACTAAGTTGCTCTCTCAACTCATTGGTTGAATATGCTACAGCAAGGAGAAACGCTCCACTTTCTTGTACCGGGGCGAAGCTGCACTTCTAGTAGCGGCGACGCTGCATATTACTTCACGATAACGCACTTCCTGAATTAAATCACACTACTGCCCAGGTGCGATTAAGTATCTTGGAAGCTGCCGTTATTTGTAGGTCTTTCGCGAAATTCCCATACGAAATTCCCATTGATCCAGTCAGATCGACACAGTAACAGTCCGTCTCTTGCAGAGCCGATGGCCACAGCCGGTTGCTAGAAGCATGCAAACTGAAACAAACCAAAATTATTATCATTCGCGAGGTCAGGTTAGCGTGGGGATGTGGGTGCATGCTGTCTTGCTAGCGTAAGGGGCCGTTAGAGAAACTCATCGGCTGATCAATCGTTCGCTGCGTTCCGAATTGGTGAGGTAGATGTTTAAAAGTGCTTGCGGTAGTATAGAGCACAAATGGTGTCAAGCCGATGTAAATACAGCTAAATGGCCTCCACCTAGCATCCCCATCAAGCTGTGGCGAAAGCGGATTGGCCTGTAGGCGGTGTTGGGTAGGCGCCAGCCCAAGAAAAAACTGCAAAAACCCTTTAGACGTCATCTTCTGCATCCAACACATGTTCAGTCTTCACTCGGAAGAGACAAGCAGAAGCAGGCTGTTCTGCTGTGCCCTGAGCTACCTGTCCGCAAAACGCCCTACTTCCCTAACTCCATGGCATGCAGACGAGCTTTACGAGCAGCGCGTTCGCCGATGTCTGCAAATAGCCGCCGCACCCGGAGTTTGGTTTGAAGCACCTGTCGTCATGACGCACGAGCTTAATGTTGCGCTGCTCTCTCCTGAACTGAGCCCTTAAGGAAGCCCCAAAGTCGTCACCTGGAAAGGAGTGTAGCTCATGTTTCGATTGCACAGGATGCAGCCCCTTTATGCGCAACGGAATTCGACCGCGCGTATCACGCAGCCCACCCACAGCGCAGCGTGCCAAGGTGATTAAGGGCAAAGCCACGGCCAGAACAGTACGACTGTCCGCCACAAATTGCACTTTCCCTTACGTTGAAAAGAGGCCAACAAGGCCAACGATAGGACAGAAAAGTGAACGTAAAGAATCGGTGCGCGGCAACATACTTGGTTTAACTGTTGCCCAGTCTGCGCATCAATTCCACAAGACAGACAGTCCCTGCATCCTAGTTGGAAACTGCATTGGCTTTGGAGCGTACATGGCACCAGCGACGAAATATCGCAAGCGACGCCGTCTCATGTGACTGGCAGCACCTCATCGGATTAGGGCAAACACAAATATTCGTGCTGGTGTGTAGCTCTCGCGTGCAATCCGGAGTTGAAAGCTTTATTGTCGTAGCCATTGGTGAAGGAATTGCCAACTAGCCGGCCTCCATTCACCCTTACAAAGGCGAATAGTGCCTCTCTAATGGACCCTCGCCCAACATGCAATTGCCGGCATTCAATCAGTTGCGGATGTGTTCGGCGTGGTGACCAATGACGTACCAGCTAAGCGACACCGTTTGTTTAAAAGGTATGGTGAACGAACCTGGAGCCACATTTTGCGTACCAGCATGTGCAAACGCATTTTGCACCTTCTTCTTTCCAAGGCGGCGTCCTTACTAAGGGCACTCAAACCATCCAAATATTTTGACAAGTTACAAGTCAACCCCTGGGCCGTAAACATCCTACTCCGTCTAGCAAAAGGAGCTTCAACAACTTGTATCTTGAGGTAGGTTCAGCGGACAAATGGTTTGCTCGCGTACAGGATTTGAGGTCTTTACGCATTAACAGATATAGGGAAGCTCAACATATTGCCCCTGGGCGTACAGCCCCTGCGAGTTGCAGACAAACTCCAAAGGAGCTGGTGCGTAAAGCGCTTACCATATATGATTTTACCGCACGTCACGTGAGCACCACTACTCGCGGCACTTGGGCTCCAAGGCTTCCGTATCATCCACATGATTTGTGAAAGGATGTCCTGATTCTATGCAGCGAAATACTTCTGGCATGCACCCCCCCATGTACATATGCCTCTTGCTTAGCGTGCCTCTTATAGCCCACAGCATCCAGGGGCGATCAAGAAATAGCTATAGCACTCCGAAGATGCAGTCGCGCCGTAAGGGGCAGCACACACGTCTCCAGCAACCTTAAATGAAAACCTACTGCCTGAGCACGAACGGCACGTGATGGCTGGGAAGCTAACAGAAGAACCAGAAGTTTTAGTCGCACGAGTACGCAGCACCGTATCCCACATCTGCGCCCAACAAACCAAGCGATTCGTGGCAGAACGCAACGCACAGACTATTTTTGCTCGGAAACCGGAGGCGTTCTTGCCCACGATACAACTTTATTTGCCTGCGGAGCATTCGCATGGTGCCGCCGTCAGTTGTTAGTGAACACGCCAGCCCCTCGTGCGCTAGCACTACCTTTAATGCCCCTACTCGGCCAGTACAGAGCACAAAACTACGTCGCAATAAAATGCCTCAGTTCGGCGTGTAACTAAGGTCCCACGTTGGCGGGGTACACTTCTAATACCTATGAACACAAACTGTACTTCACGATAGGCTGAACCCACGGTCATCAACGTTGCGGTGGACGCTGGCAGTTGGGAATTTTCGTGTCAGTTGCGCGATCATCTAGTGAAAAAATGCTCCAGACTCCGCATATCCTACATCTTCCACAACACCTCCGTCAAAAAAGGAGAGCAGTGCATGTCTCGGCATCCGATCCACTGGATGTGCAAACCCGAATACACATGTTCCTGACGTCGAACCAGAGTACCCTGAAGTGCTAATGCGTACAACGTACCAGGCATGTCAGGTATGCACTTGCCGCCTATCGTGCCTCTCTCGTGAATACCAGGACAATTTCTTTAAAGCCAGCATGCGGCTGCCAACATTTTACAACACTCAGCAACGTACATCCTGAACTACACAAACAGAATATAAATACATATTTCTCAAGCGAGCTTCTAGTAGAATGCAGCAGAAGCTGTTTTGGCATCCGCTCAACAGTACTCCAGTGACCGGACTCCCACAGCAGTCTAACGAATAGGGAACTTGTGTCCTTTTCGCGCGATCGCGCGTTAATGCTTCTACCACTGAGCCAGCATCAGTAGACTGAGGGCACCTGGGTATGTAACCAGCTTCGCGTTTGAAACCACCAGGAGGAAGTGCTCGTCCATGGCAGCATAATGCAACTTTTTGCACCCTAAACGCCTCTTCCATACTGGCGCCTGACCTCCGCCGCCCTTGGCAGACACTGGTACGTGCGGTGACAGATTAGGCTTCCTCCGGAACATCTTGCACTATCTATATCCTCTACCGCAGCGCACTGTCTGCAACAGATGCCAAAACAGCAGAATCAGACATACCATACAGTTAAATGGGAATCACACTCTGTGGAGCTTTCATGGTGAACCTGCTGCTGGGTAGACACAGTGTATGCGGTGGCGGAACGCCAAGAAAATGACCCATCCGGGAAGCGCGTAACAGTTTTGCAGATGGCCCCAGTACCTCTAGGCAGCTGCACGAATGTTTTTCGCCTCTGTCACACAGGGGCACGTTATTCACCAGACCGAAGTTCCACAGCGTACGTCAAAGGCCGTTATCTACTTACATGCACCAAGCTTTCGGAGGGGCGAGTATAAGGCCACCACGCGAACGCCCAGCAGAACTTCTCCTGTGAAGGCTCTAACGGTACGATACGCGTTAAAATACATGAATGGCTGCGGCGACACTTGAACTGCAATTCGGCTGGATAGAATGAACCGTTGAAAAGCAATCCGATACTAAACGAGCGTTGCGCCAGCCTGCGCCAGGCCTGACGCTAGCGAAACCGACGTCTGTTGCAAGCTACATTTGGTAAATGTGCCTCCGAAGGTCCAAACCCCATAGTGCGGCCCGACCTTTTCAGGGCAATTGCAACAATCTTTACACTCCCTTAAATTCAATACGCATGCCGCCTATTACACATCAAAACTACAGAGTGCTGCCCAGTGATACGAGCCCATTCCAAGGATGAGCAACTCCCTCGTGCACAAACGTCTGGGTCTTCCGTGCAATATACTTCATAATTGGTTCAGGTCAACCTCAACTACGCATGCAGACAAAAGGGATAGACTAGCCGCAAGGTCAAATCTATCCGGATTTAGGGCAAGGACAGCCGACGAGAAAACCAACAGAAGCCCATAGAAGGCCTTTCGTGACACATGCTTTGCCAACGCATACAGCTGTACACAACTAGCATCGCCTCTTGCAATCTGCCATGTATTTGCTTCAAAATATCACCAAAACACATGTTATTTTGCCTCTACAATTACTTATAAGACAGTTACTCCAAAGGCAGAAAGTGCACTGGTCTTAACATAGGATTTATGGTGACGCGTAATCAAGCCTGAGCAGTACAGGCGAGATCATTGTATTGGACAAGGCGGTGTCTGCCTTCCGAGTCAGTGCGAAGTTGCACTTGGCGCGCACGCAATACAACCTGCATACATTGGTAAATGGGCGAGTGGGTAAGTTTCCCTAATGTGCACACGCGTCTCCTACCATGCTGGAAGCGTCAACGCGCGACTAGGCATGTCCCTGCATTGCCGTAATGCAGACAGCCTACTCCGCACCTCTGCCTGAAATAAGCCTTCACACATTTTCGCGACAGCATACTTTCTGAATTATGCCAAACAATGCGGTGTGATTGTGAGCCGCTCCAGAACCACGCTGTTTCAGTCAACCGGACCTCCATAGTTAGACATATCCAAAACCAACGCCGACAACGGCGGCTGGCGTGGACTAGTGACTGTACGCTAGGCACTGGTTGGACAAGGCAGCTGTCGAGGTTTAAAAAGGCAGTCATGAGAGGATAAGCCACGCAAACTACTGCTGGCTCGTCTGGCAAATGATTTGCGGTGTGGTGTGGATGCGCGCTCGACCCCCCCGAGATTGTACGGCCACCGTTCAATCCCCCTTGAAGGTTGAAGGTTTAATCAGTGCTGAAATGATACACCACAGAAGCCTACCGCACGTCATTCCTCGTGTTCAACACGAATTCAGCTTTTGCTTGCCCGAGAGAAGCAGGTTGGATGCTTCCCCTATTGTCTGAGCCTCATTCCCAGAGAGTCCACTGCCTTCTAAAGCTTGCATAATGAGGACCACGACAGGATGAATTGCTTTTTGGAGCGCGCTCGTCGCTGCCTTAGCCCATGCGCAAACACGGACGCCGTTCGGCCAGAACTCACGAGCTGAGCACAGTGCTACTGCTTCTTGTGCGGCAGCAAATACAGGATTCCAAAAATCCCCTGCTGTTGTAGGCACCGAGACGCTACTGTGGGAGAGGCATGGTACTGCCGCTTCCCACAATTAGGTGCGGCAGCAACTATCTGTGAATGAATGGGAATATGCATAGGCTACAGACCAGATTGGGTTCGACACAAAGTCCAGAGCAGTCGCGCCTTCGAATATATCCTGCATTGTCACAAATGCAGCAAATACGGAGATACACTCGCTGAGAACTGACTTCAGAGAAGCTCTATGAGGCAGCAGATTTGATTTGAGCAGTGGGTTCTCGCGTGCACACAGCGCCAACGGGTTTCCAACTCCAGAAAAATTTGGTACGTAGATGTACAAGCTTTCACACGGGTCGAAACGTAGAATGAGAAATACGCATGAATCCAAGCTGGCATGCAACGTTGCAACGGCATGGAAATTCATCGTCGCTGACGGCGAATTAGAGCCGTATATGATTCGAAAAGGTTCCATACTAGGCTGCACCTATGTGTACGTATCGCGCACAGGCGCTGGCCAGAAAGCATTTTGTCTCCAGTTGCCAGTCTAGTACCGGAGAGTAAATGTAATGCGGGGAGTACATCAGCGCGCAGGTTGGGCTTCATCCAATATCAGCGTTTCACGAAGCCTGCAGGGTGGCTGAAATGCAGCGAAGAGTGAATTATATGCCTCTAACAGCCTCTAGCCAGTCACACACTTCCTGTAACCATGCACCAGAGGGATCCCAGTAAGCAAATATATTGCGGACAATCACTCCCTGCAACTGCGCGTTTTTCCCACGCTGCCGGTGCCGGCATTGAAATTATTATCAGCCGGTGTGCCGTTAACGATTACCGCTGGCTGTCATTGCTTTGGCAGCCCAGATAGAACGCGCCACTACCACCAAGCCCATGCAGCCCTCCTGTAGACGTAAATTTCCTTTGGCAGATCGAAGACCGGCGGATCGCCTCAAGCACAATAGTCAAATGATGAGAAACACCTTCAACAGCACTCGCCCAAAATTTTCACCTAAGGAATTAGCTTGCAACTACATGCATCTCTTTGGTCTTCTATGATCACTGGCGATGCACGCTTTGAACCTAAAGTGAGTCGAGTACTGCTTTGCACTCCATTCAAGAGACATGCATTGTTACACAATGCGACTGCAATATGTTACACTCATGCGAAAATTGCAGGGACTCTACATATTTCCTCCACGCATCTCAAAAACCCGACAAGGCATGAAAAGTGTTTGAAGCCAAGCAAAGGATCGACCCTTGCTTCATATGAAAAGCGGAACCACAACGCAAGCCTGGGATATGTCAAGTTCACCCAGTTCTACAGTAAGCTTACAGACTGCATGATTATTCACGCCACATACTCCACAGCATACCAATAAGGTATCTAATGAATGCCAACAGGTTGCCGTGCCACCCGGCCCTACTCGTTTGCATCACGCACTCAGCAACACACTCACAACGAGCAACCTTTCCAATTCGACAAAAACACATACATTCCTAAGCCTGCACTGCCTGCACTCTTTTTCCCCTTCTGTCCGTAGAAACTAGTGTGCAGGCGGCATATGGTTTAGTGTCTCATGGCTTTTCTGAGCTGCTGCACAATACAGAGTTATTCGTATTACGAGTTGAAGTTCTTCCAACCGTTAACAAGGATTGTCAGCCCACAACTTTATCAGTCACCTCTTTGTACTGACGCGAACACTCACGGAGATTTTCGACTAGGGAAATGGTTGTAGTGAACATTAGCTATTCAGGAACCTGCTCACCTCACACAGCACCGTAATTCACCTCATCTAAAATTCCGGCTTCATGTGCCCTGCTGGTTTTGAGTAAGCTCTAGGAATACTTCGAAGATAAATGTCCGATACAGGCAAACGCTAACAATCCATATGCAAAACGCATCGTGTGGAAGTGGCCATGTCTTGGTGCACCGACGCGAGGCAAAACAAACTTCCTTTCGCCTAAACGTGTCTCACATAAAATGCCTATTGCACAGGGCTACATTTATATAAGTAGTTTCAAAGGCAAATATGTTCGCTGACGGCCCCGAGTTTCGCGAATAAGGTCCAAAGGGTGTGACTGCTGGCCGGTTCGTGCATGCATCTGTCCACGCGATATGGAACAGCAACGTACTTTCTAACGTAAAGGGGCAAAGACCACAGTAAAACGATTGTAGACTAGCTCCTAACAAGACGCTGTTCAGCTCGCAGGAAAACATTTTGTTAT
>HG713310.1:0-18654 GCA_000499725.1 Eimeria brunetti | reverse complement strand
TTGGAATAACTCACTAGCTTCGTCACGGCATGCTTCGCTACAGGCGAACGCAATTACGTAGTTTGTGGTTTTCACTCCACATACAACTGGCACAAGCAGTACTAAGTCTTCTTGGCAAGTAAGCAAGAGCTCCAACTTGCTCCTGAAAGGGAAGGAATGCTCGTAAGAGGCGTGAAGGGTCCGAGCACTTTTACACAGCAAGTCAAAGACGTGTTCGCTCAGCGGGATTATACTCAATGTTATTCAAAAAGGCCAGTCTATTGGGTGTAGAATGGCTTTTAAGTCATCAGTATACTCCAATCGATCGTCTGTGTTGCCGCACTCCCTGCTTGTATGTTTTCACAGGAACGTGGATACAAAAACGTGGCAGCTTTTTTCAAGGGATTGTGAAACACGTACTATATGCGGACACAAACTAATCGCTAAGCGATTGGATACTTAGGGGCAATGCACATAATGCTATCAAATCCTGCTAGAATGGAAAATGCACACTGTCCCTCGTTTGCAATGCAGAACGCATCCCTTCGCTGCATCGGTCGAACATAGCCCACAGCCTGTTACAACAAAAGGAAACAGTATGCAAAGTTGCGAGTGCATTGTTGTTGCAGTTTTCCAAAAAATTCGCCTTTACACAAATATTCTGGCTGCATCACAGAAAAGCACGTTCAGAATTATCTACCTACCAGCTGGAGCGACCGAGTGGCGTCATACAGAGGAAATTTTTCGCCGACGTGTATTATTGTTATTTGCAAGCGGCTAGGCAAAAAGCATATAAAAGGTCTACATTCGAGCTGCAGCCACAAATCGAGGTATTGCCTGTATTTGGCATCGGGCGTGCTGCTTGTGTTCAAGAGCTTGCTGATGGCACAATTCAAGTAAGGTAAATATACTAGCGAAGGGGGGTATGACCCATCGACGAGGAGGACAATCAGAAAAACAAACACTAGCAATCAGCTGCTTCTTGGAACCAACACAATACGGCTCATGCTCTAATAGAAGAGTAAATCCCCAGTTGTGGCATCACACCGCACGGAAACGCTTTCTTAGCGAGAGAGGCCGAGCACGAGAAGCAATGCAGAATCAACCATAATCTGACGTTTCCAGCATATTTTCATATTTTGTCGCCCTCCGCTAGAGGGTGCATTTTCTCAGGAAGCAGTTAGAATACCACTTAGCCTCGGATAAAATACGATGAATCGTACTTTGGGAGGCGTCTTTAGACCGGAGATCGAAGTCGTATTGAGTGCATCGCCTAGGCACCCAAAGTCCCAGACACGCTTTGGGAGGGCTGCAAAGCCATGACATTTTGCGTAAACGATGCTTCTCCATGCTTGCGAGTCAGCGAGATTGCACGGGCTCTTGTGAGCATGCTGTGGGTCGGCAGAAAAACAGCACACAATATTTATTTGTCACTTAACATAGCTTTGGCAAGTAAACCTCTACACGTTTGTTGACCCTTTGCCTCTCCTAGGCTAAGCTTAAACCTGCTGATGAACACTTTGCGCCTATGCATACTCCCTGCGCACCAGTGTAGACAGTAAGGCCAAGCCTCTCGTGTGGAATGTACGATATTGAACCATACCGTTCCACATAGCACTTTTGCAGCTCATTGAGGTATCCTATCCCGCATTTGCTCACCGTCCCGCAAGAACGCAAATCTTCTAAGCTGCACAATGGAACGCACAATCTGAAGTTGTTGTGCCGAAGGCCCTTACATTGAAGAAAATGATATGCGCTATCATTCATTTGTTTCATCGCCTAGTCAAGGCAAGTGCATTACCAGCTACACCAACGTCTATCAAGGACACTAGAGATGCAGGCAAAGCTGTCGGAATTTCTCAGAATACATTTCTAGCCTTTTCTGTAACGAGCGCAGATATGCAATTAATAGTTAGATCACTATTATTGCTAGAGGAGGCAGACGCCGATGCTCCGAGCCTGTAAAACCATAGCGGATGCCTGAAATATTTTGGAGGGAAACGTGAGCAACCTTTACACAAGGCTACCTTAATCTGTCCAGCTCACGCCCTGATTCCATGTGAAGTTCCTATGCTTTTTTTTGTTGCGTACGAAAGGGCATGAGCCTGGTGTGCTCGGTAGAGCTAGAGACCCGTATGGGTTCTAGCACAGCTTCGCACGTGCCGTGCTGCACCCGTTTGCAGCAACGCGGGTTGCATTGCTTCCTATGGTGTAAATGTTTTATGCTCTAGCGAGTAACTCGCACTCCCCACATGCAAATCCGGCCATGGCACCCTTTCATTTGCAATCCTCGGGAATCAAGCCTCCGCGTTGGAAACAAAGCACGTGAGAATGGATAGCTGGCCAGAGCCCTAACAGGCGCCTTCCATGAAAAACCTAAGGGATATCCATGGCCACAGTAACCCGAAAATTACACAGTCCAGGCAACGGATTTCTGGCAGCTCCTAACTCCGCCATGTGGACAGACGTGCTTTACCACAGCATTCACCTAGTACGGAAGTCATGTGCTTGCCGCCGCTCTATTGGCGGTCTGTAGATTGATGTGCCAGCTCCACAGGACACCAAGTTGCATCCAAGCGAATTTTTTAAAGACCAACATCGGGAGTCCTGCTGTCGTTTCCGCATAGGGACACTCATTAGTGTTGGTTCGGGCTTGTTGCAACATTTGGAGCCAGCGGGTCCGATTTCAGTGTTTAGGAGCAACTTCTCTGTGTCGCAATGACACTTGCAGGTCTTGTGTTAGCTGACAAACCTGACTTGCCCGTAAAATCACTGCTCCGCTACAGCTGAAAGGGTTCCTTAAGATATCCTTACAATCTAGCCATCCACGCTGTAAAGGCGGCAACCGAAAGTAACGACCGCAACACAAATGCAAAGTAGCAAATTTTATATGTGTGCTTCAAAAAGCTGTCATAACACTGGCGCCCTGCATTTCGTGCTGAAGATGGCATGGCGCCTGCTGCACCGGCGAGGGAAGCTCTAGCCTTGGAAAATTCATTCTTTGCATCGTTTTACGGCTGGCTACCCCTTCGTTTCTTTTATTATGGAGAAAGTTTTGAAATACACTATCCGCTGCCATACTACCAAAATGCCAACAGGGGGCGTACTGCAGACATATGGCTTGACTTTATTGATTGATCCTAAGCGTTGTACGGCACTAATAAGCGTTGTGAATATTCTGCCAAGAGCCCGACAGATTCCGTTAATCTCCAAAAGGGTAGGAAACTGTAGCCTTCTCATTCGGCTTGCCTCCACATACGAACCCATTGTAGCATCACTAACGCACCACTAAATGCTCACGTGCATAATTTTGTTAATGCACATATACAGAAACATGATGTACACACGGGCCGCCTATGACATCCAATACGCTCAACTGGATCAGTTGCGCTGGGCAGCAATCTGAAAGGGTAGCACAAATGACGGTCGAAGGGTGCTTTATACCAGGTGCATTTGCACCGACAGAGGCATAATGTGATAAAAACGTCGTGCACGTACGTGTCGGCATTCGGCACAACCCTTAGGTCTCCAGATGCACTTACCAGCAAACGGAATCCACTCTTTAGCCTTGTCGATGGGGCCACTGCGTTTTTCTATCGCGAGGAGAAAATCCGTCTTGTCTTCTTTCATACGTTAGTGTTTCCAGCCGTTCAGAATGCGTCCCGTATGCACCGACGTACGACGGAGGGCAAAACAAGTTCTCATCAGCTCAAACATTCAAGCAAACCAAACAAATCGTTAAAACCTATGGGCCATTCAAGAAAACGGACTAGCTGCGGTTTTCCAGAAAGCACCCAGCCAACGCAGGAAGGAGCAATTAGCTGAAAGCTTGAGCCGTGGCTGCAAAACTACAGAGCGGTCAGAGTCATCGCACCCGTTTAGACGTAGCGTTTGCAAACGATGGGATTTTTTGAGAAGGTAGGCGCATTGCGCGAGGCGCATTCCGGGCTGGGTACAACTAGACACCCACGCAACTGCGAACATTCTATTGGGGCGCACCCTTTTTTTTGCTCCATCTAGCTACCCCATCTCCCACCTCCCTTGGCATTGCATCTCCCTTGCAAAGAACTCGGCATTATTGTGCATTTAGCACGTGCAGGGTGCAAACTCCGTACAAAAAAGTGGATTTTTCAATTTAGCGCACTTTCTGCACGATTTGCACGAAATGGATTCAGTTTTTGCGGACTTCGAGTACGCCTACCTAACAATATCAGCTACACTTCACATACAGGATCTTCGCACGCCCGGAGGCGAGCGCTGGCAAGAAAACTAAAACCTGGGGGCAGCCGAATGGAGCAATCGCCTAGTTAAAGTCTTTCACAGTCACAGTATATGGAGCAGTGTTTTATCCCCTGAGCTATATCGGTTGCTAGAATAAATATATGCTCCTGTGGACGGGTTTGTTGATTCGGTGCACTTGTTCGCAGTGTAGGCTTAGCGGTAACTGATTTCGACACGGGATAGTGAACCAACTAGGAGCTAATTATAAACTGCTGGGCAATGCAACTGGCTACATGTGATATCCTTCTAGAGCAGCTCTTCGGTAAGAGACCAAAGATATTGTGAGGCTTTCAGGGCATTTGAAAAAACCATGTGCGTCCATGCTTGACCTTCGCCCCTTGTGTTCGAATGTTATGAACACTTTGCAGGACGCTGAGCATGTGTAGAGCTCGGTGATATTCATACGCGGCACCAGCTCCGGACACAAAACAGCCTAGCTCATCTCGCTAAACCAAAAGTATCCGCCTGCAGTACGAGTACCACGTTCTCATGTGTTACCCAATCCCACCACACTTCGGTAAGGATTCGGCGCGCTAGGGCAGTGTAAATTTATACAGTCCGTGTTGCTAAAGCCGTCAGCAGCGGCATTCCCTTTGTCATTCCTGTTTTGCGCAGTAAAAATGTCCCCACTCATAAGGGGGCTTGTTCACCAATGCTAACAAACAATAGATGCATTGTTTGGTAGCAAGCTCCCCACTGTTTCCCCGGAGCACGTATTCCGCCGCACGTATACTGCCCTACCAATTCACAGACATCCTTTGCATTGCCAGGCTCTGCCTCCCAAGCCCTTAAACCCACCCCATAAGATGCGCAACAAGAGTGCGTGTAAATCAGGACTAACTCCAAAGAGTGTAAATCCATGAACCTGCAAGCATGCAAGTGCAAATCCATGCTCCACACAACAAAGCCGGAGACGGAACAGTACCCATAATCGCTTTGCAAAGGTGGGCTTGTTTAGTGCGTACTGTCTGGGTTAATGCCGGCTTCCACCGCTCAACCAGCATCATCCCGGATCATATTTCCAAGCAACAGCACATACATTCTGATGCACCTCTGTGATCCAGCCATCGTAAGGCCACCGACGCCTTCCCCACCTTGCGCCAGTAGGCGGCCGGCATACCCCCACAATACTCACACATGCAGGGCCCCCAGATCGAAGCAAAGTATTGGACATCCGTCTTTCTACAGGAAGGTATATTTCAACCAACTAACTAAGCCGAAGCCTAACCGCCTAACCGCAATGCAAAGCGATGCAGCTGCCTGCATGCAGTGCCTTTGTCGGATCGCTTCTTGTTTGAGGAACAACGATAGTCGAGGGTGCTGAACAATCACAGAAAAGGGCACGTGCTTACAGACTGGAAGTCTGCTCCCCGCTACCCCCTGCCTGCTATGCTAGGACATCCTGCCATGACATCCGAAATCGGACAAGTATCAGTGGCAAATTCATAAGCTGCCTCCTCCCAACACGAAAAAGCCTAGCTTGTCTCGCCAAGCCAGAAACGCCCACCTGGTCCCCTGTTGCCGGTTTGTTTGCATTGCTCATATGCCACACAAAGAGCCACAAGTTCCGCATTCTTTGTAGACGCTTCACTAGATTGTTAAGCAATGGGCGTTAGTCACCTCCAAAGCCCAGCTCTGCCTTATTTCATATCTATACACATTCAATAACCGGGCTCGCTGTCAACACTACAAAGCAAGTGACACAAGCCACTTCATAGTCGTTTCTGCCTCTTACCGGGTATTACGCCGCATATTTACTCTCGCACTAATGCACTAGCCGTATGCATGCAGCTTCTGTTCCAAATCCTGCAGTTGTGAGCTAAACGATATCCCACTTTGTCAGACCAGCGCACTTTCTGTAGAAGGGTACGTATAAAACAGGACTAACTCATCAGAGTGTAAATCTACATACTTGCAAGCATGCACGTTCAGATCCATGCTCCACACAACAAAGCCGGAGACGTAACGGAACCCATAATCACGGCGCAAATGTGGGCTTGCTTAGTGCATACGTTCTGGGTTAATGCCGACTTCCACAGCTCAACCAGCATCATCCCATCCAATACAGCGCATGGTGTTTCCCTGCAACCGCAAACCCATTCAGATGCACCGCTATGATCCAGTCATCGTAAGGCCACCGAGGCCCTCCTCACCTTGCGCCAGTAGGCGACTGGCAAACCTCCGCAATGCTCACGCATGGAGGGCCCCCAGCTCGCAGCAAAGTATTGGACATCCGTCGTTCTACAGGCGGGTATATTTCAACCAACTAACCAAACCGAAGCTTGACCGCAGTGCAAAGCGATGCAGCTGCCTGCATGCAGTTCCCTTGTCGGATCGCTTCTTATTGGGGGAAGAACGATAGTCGACGGTGCTGAACAAGCACAAAAAAAGATAAGTGCCTACACACTGGAAGCCTGCTTCACGCTAGCCTCTGCCTGCTATGCTAGGACACCCTGCCATGACATGCCGAGCTCGGACGAACATCAGTGGCACGTGAATAAGGTGCGTGTCGTCGGAACACAAAACAGCCTAGCTTTTCTCGCCAAGTCGAAAACGTCCACCTGGTCTCCCTTTGTTGCTTTGTCTGCATTGCTCGTTGCTACACACAATGAGCCACAGGTTCTGCCTCCTTTGTAGACGCGTCACTATTTTGTTAAGCAATTGGCGTTGGCCACCTTCCTAGCAAGGCCCAGCTCTTTGCTATTTCATATGTGTTTACATTCATAAACCTGGTTGGCTGTCAGCACTAGAAAGAAAATAACACAAGCCACCTCATAGTCGTTTCTGCCTCTTACCGGGTATTGCGCCGCATATTTACTCTCTCACAAAAGCACAATCCCTATGCATTCACTTTGGAGGAGCATGCAACTTTTCTTTCAAATCTGCGGTTACGAGTTAAACGATATGCCATTTCGTCCGGCCAGCGCACGTTCTGTAGCCATTGTCTCGCCAACTAATTGTGTGCGCAGGTTTGTAGCCGCCTCCAAAGTTATGAAAGGCCTCACCAAACAGGTTAAGAGACCTTGTGCACGTCAACTAAGTAAAATGGCAGCAGCTGCCAACTGCATGTACAAATATACGGCGGCACATTCATCATTGTGAAATAGGAACGCCAACTGATGCAAATCAACAGGCGGTGTGCAAGTGCACGCATATTAAAACACTTCTCCCGTTGAATGTGAATATTGGAGAGTACCTATCCCTCCCATGTGTAATCTCTGGATATGCAAGTACCGCCATCCGCAGCTTTGCGAATTTTTGCTGTTACCATGCACAGTAGCACACCATTCTCATTCCGAGACAGCAGCCGTTCCTACCACTGCCATGCACGGCGACATATTGAACATTTTTTTGTTAACGACAACTAAATCCAGAGCAACCCCGTCACTCGTGCGCCTCTTATTATACCATTTATTGCGCTCGGAGCTCTACACTTTCCAGCCTCTATCAAGACAGGCTCACGGCTACAAAACGAAACGCGGGTGATTGTGTGAGGGATGCATCTGCGTTTCTACACTGTTTTCGCGTGCTCTCAGCTTCTGTCTGTAGTCAACACTGGCCCCGTCCTAAGATTCCACAATAGACAACGGCAGATCCTACTGGCAACAGCATTCCTTTAGCCTTGGCGGTGTCCGCACAGAACAACCCTGCAGAGTCATTCATAACACGAAAACGTTGAGAATACGCACTGCACACCACTGCACACTTCTCACCATACATGTATAAACCTGGATGGGCCTTTAGCAACGTTACACAGCACAAAATGAGCACACCAAGCATCTTGTTCTGCCTCAGTTAGGAGGTTTACGGGCGGATGAGAAGGGATTACGTTCCAATTTGCAGAATATTCGATCTCTGAAAAGCCAGCCAACAGCTGCCGCGTGTCTCCAGAAGGATTCCCATGGCTCCTCGATTTAGGGCAGATACCCCCATGAACTACCCTCACAGTCAGCAGCACTGCTGCATAGCGTTACCATAGGTCCAATCATGTGTGCGCTGTTCTTTAAAAATGTCCGTGCACAGAAGATGATGCCCGACGTGAGGAAAAAAGACACACTCCCTGCGTCTAGCGTGCGTTGCGACTGTTCCCTCACACGTTTGGGTTATTTCTCCCGATTCAGCAGTCTACCCATCTGAACGTCAAGCTTCGGAATCGGGAGAAATAGCCTGGATATATATCCGGTATAAATAGTGCATGGTGATGTTCCTGGAAACTGGGTCAGTCGTTGGCCACATAAAAAAGGAAGCCTCCCCACTCAGAACAAGTTCAGCGGTTACTGCCCCCCACTAAGTATGCCGCAAATGCGTTTCAGACCACCTACAAACGCATTTCTGACTTGCAACTTGCAATGCTAATGGGGTGAAATAAGCAGTGCCGGACCACACATACACATTCGTGCATGCACATCCAGCCCACTGGCCACTGCCCGGTAGAGCATACAGCCTCGCGTAAGGCTTGGCACCATCGCAAACAGCTCGTGACGTTCTCGCAGCATCTGTTACTCTTGATCGTCAAATCCCTTTCACACGAATTGCAACGCCCAGTTTCGAGAACAGCTTGCTGTTCGAGACAAGCCAAATGTATTCATGGCAAACGTTCATATCGAGTGCACCCGTTCTAGACAACAAGTCTTTAGGAGGAAAGTGTGGATGCTTTAGAAGCTTCTAACTGCTCAGTCTGAGCTTGTGGAAGCTTTTCGTACCTTAGTCACACTCATGATGCCACGCGGCGTTGCCTTCGTCAGCTAGCCCACAGCCTCTGCCACATTCACCTAGGCATGGTCGTCCACATTTAGATACGCACACGAATTATTTTGCCCGTCATCATTTACCCGCATGGCAACACATTCAGCTATACTCACAGAACGTAACACTAAGCTTGAAGACGGCTCGCGCGTTTCCAATCTTAGTGAACACCCGAATGTAAGGTGCCAGTTGTTGAAGCAGCTTCTGCACTGCCAAAAATCCGTCACTTGCGTTTGCTTCAAATACATGCCTCTTGGCATAGCGCGCGCCTAGCTGACTGCGTGTGCAGCCGCCTACGGCATTCATAACGCACTCGCGCACAGCAGGGGTGGCTAGGCAAATTTGGCTAGGCAAATTGTTCCCGTTTTGTTAGTTGTACGCAAGCTGTAGTTATTTTCTGTACAGCGTTTCTATTTCTCATCCGCGGTTCCCGCAAAACTGAGGCTGCTATGCCTCATGGCAAATCTGTACCCCCTAAAGCATATCCATGTGTGTTCAAAACACATATTGGTATGTTGCACGCTACGTATTCTGCCTACAGTATTTGTACTGGTTGCTGAAATGAGCAGAATGCTACCGTTATCTGCTGTGGCGAAGAACCCACTTTCTGGGCGGTTTAACACCTCACCTAATCACACATAAACGGCTGCTCGCGAAAAACGTCCGGGCACCTCATCCAGTGCGCGAAGTAGGGTCTAGCTCCCTGTCCCCGCCGACGAATTATATCTCTTGGTTTCCTGAAATTCTTGCTTTTGCCAACCTCCAACGTTGCAGTATCCAGCTCAGCCTGTGTCCCGGCTTTGACCAGTGTGACAGCATTTGAGGCACCGACCCAGCATTCGTAGTTGATGAAGGGACGGTTCCCTTCCACAGTGTACTTCCGGCCTCACTTCGGCAGACCGCAGATCCTTTTAGCACTCTCTACCCTTAAAGTGTTTCTTACGTCGACACACCGAAATTCTCAATGCTCGGAAATGCAAATATAATGCCGTTTTTGCTTAAGGAACCAATATTGTAGAAACGGAGGCACTCCTACAGGAGCAGGCCACGATTTGTCCACGCAAATACTCAGGCCACTTGAACCTGCGCGAGAGCATTTGCAGAGGTATCAGAGCGCTTCGTACGCGGGCTTGTGAGCGCGGAATTGTTCAGGTATATGCTAGCAACTGCACATTGCCGAGCAACTCTCTTGGATGGTGGTACCGCCAGCTCATCCAGTGGAACATATTAAGTTCCGGAAAACTCTGGAGCAGTCGGCAGAACCTGCGTACAGGCCTCTCGATGACAGTAGCTGCAGCGGCTACGTTTCACCTTCTCCAGCCCTGCATGCATATCGGTCAATCCATTCCCCTCGTCTTTTCCGACGTTCATTGCAACCAGTTAATGGAAACCGAAATTGGTGAACCACGCACTGAAACCTTTACATTCATGACCACCCACCTGAGCGTATACTCTGAGCGTGTACATGCGGACCAACCGCACCCTGGAACCGGCAAAAATCATTCGCAGCGTTCGTCCCTCATGTGGCGTCTTTCAATGTATCGTGCAGACGGAACGCAACGGCGTATAGGAAGAAGGTTATGCACTCCGAGTGGGACGAATTTCTAGCCAGCCAAATGCACTCTCGTGAACGGCGTTCTTATTCAGCACTTCCTATATTCCAAATTATATCTCAGAGGTATAGGATGTACTAACTGATCTTTAAGGGCCTTCGGCTGCGCCCCCACAATTCATGAAGCCACCTCCTATGCTCGGCATGCCCATCATGTCACGCGCCATTGCCTTTGCCAGCTATCTCACAACCTCTGCTCCATATCCTTTGACGTGCTCACCTACATTTGGATACCCCCACCAATGTGGATGACAAGAACTGCCCCACGTATGCAGCGAACTTTGCTCCCCGGCAACGCTGTATCTCCCTCCCAGTAATTACACAGTTAACCCAAAGAGTAGCCTGGGTTCTCAAGTTTTCTTTTCAGAAGACGTAGCCCATTTTCCCGCTAAGGCTCTAGCATTATCACCGAGTGTTCTTGGTGCTCAAAATCAATCGCCACACTCCTTTTTGCACTAGTATGCACGATGCTTTTCTCACATACGCCGCATTTCTCGCAGGCAACAGCATCAAACAGGGCGCACTTTCTGTATTGCTTCTCCTAAGCGTGCGACTTCCTTTCCTAGCCTGATTTGCACCATCCAGATCATCTGCCACCGGTATAAGCACCCCCTGCAGCCTTGCCGATATGACATTCGCGGAGGTCACGTCAGTATCTCATGCAACCGCCGCACATCTCGCCTAATGAATCTGTTAATGGACATTCGCGTATGCATCCCAAATAGGGGTTGCTCTGGTCTGTACTATGCCACTTCTAACCAAAGCATCTTCCTGTTCGTCAGCAAGGCAAACCTGTACTTCCACCTTGCTTATTATGTGTGCCCGGTTAAGACGGATTGTTCCAACCAGCAAACTGCGACCGTTTATTGTGGTGCTGGCAAACGCACTTCCTGAACAGTTCAATACTTCCGCTGCTCAGAAACGTGCGCTTCCAACTCTGCTTGTTATGACGTTGCACCACTGCAGCATATCTGAAAAACTCTGAAGGCCCGCCACCCTGATATTTAAATCAGCCCGCACGTACGGCACCTTGGCTTCCGACGTTAAGCCTGCCTGCCACATGGAAGGCTACTCAGTGCCAGTAAAGGTGCTGAGCAGGCGAAAATATTCAGCTCATTCGAATGACAGCATGCGCTGAGTGCAGTCCAATCATTACCAGAACCGGTTCATTTTAGTTCAAGAATGGGAAAGAACGAACGACCATTTCCGAAAGCGCTGCGTGCACCTGACAACATACGAAAGTACCAGTCTCCTCTGGATGTCCTGCTAGACTCCCCTGTGTCTTGCTTCCTACGCGGCAAATTCCACTTTTTAACCGTAGCAACCCAATCTCCAATACTTCACTCACTACAGTGCCCCTGCGGAGAGGATTCGCTCTCCCAGAATTACGTTAGGTTAAGTTAGGCAACCGCATGGCATTAGTGTAGCTACCCAGTAAGCATATATAGCTACACAGCTTCGTGTGTACATCAATACACTTCCGGGCTATGCAGGCGACGTGGTCTGGTGAATCTTTGCAACGTGTTCTGCCTGGAAAGGCGCAACGCAACGTTTCAACGCAAATATCGAAAACCCCCACTTCGTCGCCTTCCTCCGCAGGAGTGGCTGGGCGAATGATGAGTTGCGAAACCTTAGCCAGGCTTTTCCCGTGCGTTCATAGGTGTCACAATCAATCTTGGCTAATATGTGCTGCAACGCGCTACGAATGTCTCTGCAGTATTCGTTCATGGTGATGGGAAGCACGACGGGCGTCCCGGAGACTCACACAGTGCGGGCCTGTAATTTAGGGTATTGTGTTTGAATGTTAGGGTTTAGCGTTAAGATGAAGGGTTTAGTGTTTATAGGGCTATGCATACACTGCTTAGCACTGGTGGAACCGAGGCTCTAAAGCTCAACGCGTCCGTGCAAGAGAAATATACAGCACCTCCGTAATTTTGAGGCAACTTAAAGATTCCAGTATTTCATGCGCAGCCCACAGTATGATGCAGCACTATTCCAAGCCACCGGCGGCATTCCACCCATGCAAAACGGTGTTTCGATCCCACCACGACGAATGCTGCTGTTGGCAATGAGGGCGTTTCCCCAACGGTATGCCAACGCCCATAACACCGAGTCAGACTTCTTGTTCGTTGCTTAACACAACCTTCAAGCGTGATATCCGCTCCCTGTATCTGCATTGCCTGAAAACAGCGTGCTTCACCACAATATCACTGCCGCAAGGGAGACCAACAGTCGCAACTCATCCCTCCCTCACAAACAGTCCCCCACCTGCAAGGCTAGCAGTGACGATCCGTAATGTGCCTTTTATGTCCATTATTCTGTTCAGGAGCTACCACAGCCGACGTGAATAAGAATAGGCACCAGCTATGTAACATGCCAAATGCGTTTGACCTGCAACAGCAGCTGGAGCTTGAAACCGTGCAGTCTGAGGGATGTGCATACAGACGTGCTGCTAATTGAGTTACGGCAGCGTTCACCCCAGTGGGACGGGCTGTGTGGCCGTGCCAGGCCTACGCGGAGGTTATTACCTGGTAAGACTCTACGCTTACTCAGCCATTTGCACACACACAACTGTTCTCGACATACTGAAGATGAATTCCATTGGTTGTGGGTTCCACGATGTGCTTGACGGTCTTGTAGAAAACGCAAGAGATAATTCTACTGTACTGTCTACTTCCGGCCTCAGTTTTGCAGGCCGCATATTTTTCTAGACTTTTTCGCCCCCGAATTCTCCGGCCAAGCACCATTGGTTGCGCTGACTCTTGGAGCACTCCGCTGCGCCGGAATGCAAATCTAGTATCGCATATGCTGGAGGCCCCCTAATAAAGAACAAAATATATATATAATAATGAAAACTAAAGAAATCTAGAAGAAATATAGCGGAACAAAGGCCGGATGAAGTAGAAACATTTGAGAAAGAAACAATAACTTCATACGGTGAAAAAACACCAGCGATAGGGTGGAAAGTGAAACAGTTCTCCAGGAGCTGTCTGCGGGATGCCGGTGGGATTACTCCTGCCGCTGGCGCCTGCGCAAGAGATTTTACAGAGATATTAAGGCGTTTCGTGCGGGTGCGGTCGACTGCGAATTTCCGAGGAACTCATTTGGATGGTAAAAGCAACACCTGAGCATTCAGTGAAAAATAAGTGCCGGCAAGCTGTGCAGCAGTCTGCCGAACAGGCACGCCAGCATGCTGACCAACTATATGTGCCGCTCTGTAATATACAGTGGTCGCTACGTCCGTGTAAGTCCACCATTGAGTGCTACCAACGGTGTACAACGAGGACTGACGAACAACACACGTAAGCTCGCAGATGCAGGAAGACCTGCCTGACCATATGTGACCAAACCCGATAACATCGCATCGCCACTGCGGCCCTGCCCCCTCGTTTTTCAGTGCCTGGAGTTCTAGCATCCATCGTCCCCAGAAAATGCAATCACCTATCTGTATGACTGCGTGCACGCCGTGGGGGAGAAATTTCCGGCCAGCGAGCTGCGGCTTTGCAGACTACGTTATTATCGAAAAAGCCAATTATGTACCGAATCAGTAAGATGCACTAACTAGTTGAAATATTTCCACGGCGTTACCCCAATCCACGAACACACTTCCTGTGTCCAGCGTATGTGGGATGCCGTGTAGCACTGTCTTCATTATGTAGCCCACAACGTCTGCCACTTATCCTCTGACGATTAGGTATGGGCGCAAATGAGCATGGCGACAGGTGTCTCAGGCGTGCAGCAGCAACAGAACTGGGTCGCAAGCAACTTCTGGGTCGGCAAATAATCGGTATATCTTTGCTGGTCACTGAAGTGCCAGCTCAAGGAATATCACGTGCAGTGAATTTTGGTTTGCATAGGGCCTTGACCTTCTTGGCGCAGAGCCGCGAGAAATACCCAGCGCAGCTGGGTGTGCACAATTAATTGCTACGTGCGCAGAATAGTACCAAGCAACCAGCGCCTTCTTTATTGCGCCTCTCAAGCACAACGAGGCTTCTCGTATCCGCATAGGCATTCTCCACATCATATGTCAGCTTTCTATGCAGCTGCAGCCAGTCTGCCAATGCACTAGTCCATACAGGCAGTCCGTTCTCGCCTCCTGTGTAGTGCATATGAGTCTATGCACTGCTATGCACTGGCAACAATGCAACGCGGGGGTTGTTATGGCTCTTAAGGAACGCATACGACCTTAAGCATCCACATGTTTTTCGGGAGGATAAATACTTCCGTCCATCTCCTGTTGTGTGCATTTTGTATTAAACGTCTTTCTGTGAATCTATGGGCAACCTCTGACCGTTAGGTGCTGTTCTAGCGAACACACTCTCTAGGAAAATCACCGCGCCCATTGCTCATTCAGTAGGCCTCGTCAAGGCGTCCTGCCGCTACAGCATTCCTGTGAAGAGCAAACGGCCGACCAAGCCGACGTGCTTATTCACCTACATGCCGCGGTTACTGAAATCCAGCTTGGATTCGGCCTCCAGGGGCCCATCAAGCAAAGATGCTGAGTAGCGGAAGCTTCACCTGATTCGAGAGAACGCCAACACAAATCGTCGCACAGTCCTCACAAGCACTGGTGGATTGGCACACCTAGAGTCAAGAGGCGTGAACCTGCGTTCCACTACCCGCCGCATGGATCTCACAACGTTTGGAACTGACTATCTGTTATGCGTGCCAGATGTTTATTTCGAGTAGCATGGTTCTTACTTGGTCTCCCCCAGTTTCAGGCAGGATTCCACGAATGCTGTCAGTTAGGCACCGATTGTGGTTACGGCACCTCTGCAAGCAAGATTGACCGAACCAAGCATGCGCCAAAAGCTGTGCGTTGAATCAGTATGCTGCTTTTGAACGCACATTTCTATATTGAACTCTTCGAAACTGACCGTTGAATCACAAATGTAACTGTTAGAGCAACATTTTGGAGCTCCCTGAATGCGAGGCTAACCTACCAGAACAGCATTTTGTGGCTAACTCGCAACCTATAATCCGTTAGACACAATGTCACGTTAGCCTGTCGAGCTTAACTAGGTGAATGGCTTGGCGGCTAATTGCCCCCATACATGTTTTATATTCTCATCATGTATGCCGGTGTCTCATGTCTTGCAACACCGCGATCCAAACATCACAGGTTAAACCATTTCAGGCCCCGGTACTTTCACTGATATATTTCATTTTTTTGACATATTCAATGCTGGCTGCTATGACTTAAACTTTGTTTGGCGTCGTGGTCTTGTCCTGCCCAGCCGCAATGCAAAATTCGTTTAAAGTTGCCTCCTACGGGGCGAATTTGATTCAATGGCTTTGCCAACGTCACACGTGAAGGAGGCATCGGTGCCCGTTGATCCTTCCAAAGGTACCTTCCTGGCGCATAAGAAGCAAAGCAAGCAAACCGGTCTGCGGTAGCTCTTCTGTCAAGTTCAAATTCCGGCTAGCGGCACCCCCGCCTTTGGCAATGCGCTCCCCTTCCAAGACTCCCTAGTCTAAATCTCCACTTCGGATACGACAAAAGGCGTACCTTGCTCGCTCTGGACTGAAGCAAAATTAGCAAAAATACTCTAAATGTGTGTGCGTCACCCCAGAATAGTGACAGGGACTGCGATTACTATGTGACAAAATTGTAGCCCGCCTCACATGGAGGCACGCATTGTACATTTGAACTAACGCTGCGTTTGGCCTTGCCTGAAATATGGCACATCCAAACAGGGTAATCATGGCAAGCGCCTTATGGGGACTCATGAACAGTGCTTGCTTATACACGTATCTTGTCCACACCAGTGATTGGTTTCCCTAGATCGCTCCTTAGTGCTTTCGAAGCGAACAACTATATGCGCCAGCGGAATGAATCTACCACGCATATAATAGGAAAATGGGATGGCAGGGCCCACCTCTAGATCCATCACTGTAGAGAATCCAATATCTGCTGATTCGTGTGCTTTGAAACAGTCAACAAGAAGAGTGGACACACCAGCTGAACTTCACCGAGCTCCGGAACTCCTCGCATTCTCAGTAGTTGTTGCTCGCTTGTGCGTCAGCATGTGCGACACCACCAAATTGAAGTTGTGTACTGCAGACAGCGAAGATTGTGCTTGCAATCCTGAGAGAAGGCGCGCATAGGGCCACATCGTGCAGGTAGGAAAATGTTCTCACCAACTAGCCGTTGTCCAACTACGCAAACTCACTACTACATTCTTCCCACGTTACAGCATGGCCTCTGTCTAAATGGTATCTGATGAACCGTCGCTGTTCTTGCAGTTTGTAGCCCGGAGGCGCGGCTGAGACAAGGGCAGGAACGCATTATGCACTGGCAGACTGTCAACTAGTTCTGCTCACTGCAAATCTACATCGTTGCCAATGTCGCGCTATCGCACAGCCGCCTGTTGCCCCAAAACTAAGCACGGGGCTGGCTTAAACCTTTTCTTGAACCGCCAACACACCTCATAATGGTTCCTACTTGCTACCCACTAGCCGCAAAGCTCCATATTCCTGGCCAAGTTAGTTCTGAACATTTTACTATCCAATTGCACCACGCTCTTAGGTGCACGCAGTAACCTGCGACGGAGAAGTGGTACAGTTGCTGGATAAACCAGTTATTATGCGGTGTAACACACAATACCCTTGATTCGAGTGGCAGTCGGTGCAGCCCACTACATATTCTGAGTCAGAAATATGTGGTGTTGCACTCAGGAGCACGCGCTAGAATTACCTGCTGTTGCGTGGGTTGCTGGGCACGCAGCAGGTGTTCCCACCTTCCTGTGTTATGACGTTGCAAGACCGTGGCACTCAAGCAAAGCCAAATATATTGCCTCACCACAACCCGGTACTTCGTTACTAGCGCCCGATCGTCGGCGCACGGTTATCTGCCAGCACATTCTTTGACAGTGAGGCATTTTATATTTTCGTTTCGCTAAGGTGTCGAACTCACTATTTGTTGCGAACTAGGTCTTGTAGTTCTGTCGAACAGCACGCAAGCGGATTCTTAAGCAAATCCCCCACATTAGCTCCCCTTGAATGAACGCATGAATGCCACAACAAGTGCTTCATAAAGGCAGTATGGAGATGGCACAGAGTATACGATGCAATATTCCCCTTCGGTGCCGCATCGCACAGAAACGGAGCAGCTAGAAATTCAACTTTACCAACCTGACATGCTCAATATCCAACAGGCAGATCCCTACAAGACGCCAACAAAACTTTTCCTGCCCCTGCGACGAAGCCTGTTGTTCAAACGTGTACGATTTCGCCAAACACTACAAAGAAGCGGTCCACAGTTCCCCGAACTGCTGCAGCCTTTCTAGTCTGTTCCGTAGGCCTGCATACGCATTGCCCTGCTGCCCTTGCTCCTTTGTTCGTTTCACACCACATCCAGCTAGAAGAATACTCACCTCAAGAAAAATGTCCAGTCTCCGTGGTTTCCATTCCTTCAGCCCCCCACAATTATTCTGTCTGTACCATGCGGCTTTAGGGAACAGACTTATACACGCGCACCTAAACCGTTACCGCTCACATCCTGCGCAACGCGATGCACACGCAGGGCCTTTTGCCGTGCACAAGTTGCTGTTTAAGTCCACTGTTCAGCCTGCATTCCCCAAAAAGCAATGGCCTACGCCACCCCGCATTTCCCTAGCTGTATGCTCTCCCTGCGCCCCCGTTTACAAGCGACAAGCTTGCACGTGCTGCACAACAGTGCAGCCATGTATCTACACCGTTTGCCATGTGTGCGGACAAAACTGCATCTCGCCAGCACAACCCCGTCATTTCCCTGAACTCCTCACCACTCGCCAACTCCATTCCAGACACACCGTGCACACGCCGGTTGCCCCTCACAAACATACTTATCAATCCACTACAGTCAACGCATACGAGGAACCATAGGCGGGATGCAATGGGATACAACCGAGACGCACAGTGCTTACGGGTGGACATATTGTCCCGCCAATGACTTTGTCTGAAGGAACAATAATCGATTGCTAAATCGCAAACCACCAATCCGCGATGCCTTTGCACCGCCTCATCCAAATACCTCGCCAACACCCGCTAAACCG
>HG713307.1:6828-21510 GCA_000499725.1 Eimeria brunetti | reverse complement strand
TTAGTCGGTAGAGCATCCGCTTAGTAAGCGGAAGGTCGCCGGTTCGATTCCGGCAGAAGGCTCCATTTATTGTTGGTTCGTGGACCACCGTCTTGCCAACACTTTGTGCGCGCTCGGTGTCTCAAGCAGCTGCTGTTTTGCTGCGAACTGAAAAGCGATTTCCTTCTTCCATCTATACAGAGCAGTTGATTAGTTGACTTTGTTTGCTGGCCATTATATTGCCACTTGGATGCGCATACCGCAAAACAAACTCCACTGTTCTTCACCTGCGAGTTGTGGAGTGCCAGTAGGAGTTGTCCGTGGCCCCGCTAGTGTACCAGTCATGCAGACAGAAAGAACTGGCCCTTGTTAGATATCCGCCGCTGCTGAGGAGCGTCTACCGAATGAGCTAGACGGTAAAGTGAATGGTAATTATAGGCCACGCACAAAGTAAATGTGAGGAACCCCCCATGGCATGTCAGTTAGGCGGACTTTGGGGCCTTACGGATCTCAGGGCCACTGGAAACTGGACCCCGCCCTTAAGAGTGAGTGCGGAGAACAGTAACTTTTGCCCAGCGGGTTTTGTCCATGATGACAACACACACGCAAGCAATACCCACTAATGAGTTCAAGTAAGTTCCCAAGCCTCCCCACACGGTGGGGTGGCAAGGGACTAAGAAGTCGGGGAGGTATGGGGGTCAATAAAAGCTGTTGATGAGCGAGGGCTCAGTCCCTCCTCTGTCCAGGGCTTGCTTTTAAACATGTAATTGTTTAAACGCATATTCTGATAAAACTACCTTAACGAAAAGGGCTATAATCATCCGGAAATGCCCGTTACCCTGTCTCTGCTGTGTGTACTTTCTTAAACAGAGGCTTGATAGTAGACAGCTCCGAATAACTACCTTCTTCTTGGCACCTCGCTGAGTTTCCATTGTAAAGTATTTCATGCCGGCGAGAAATGCGTGTCTCCCTGGCTCAAATAGAAAATTACTTGAAAGTTCAAGATACATACCTATTCAGTAAATAAAGCGGAACAATAGCTTCAATATGGTTTATTGTTCTCTAGCCAGAGAAGAAGAATGTTCAGTCATCCCCACTCGTCCCGGAACAGCTGCCGAAGGGGCTGGGGCTGGGGAAGAGGAAACGGTCTAGCATGTGCCGCAAAATATTGTTGCAGTACGTGCCACGTCACCCACAGGTGGAGCCGAAACAATACGACGCTTTTAGTTTTTTACGCATAGGGAACCTATTGTGTGCTTGCACAACAAGTGATAGCAAACGCATCCGTCTATACTAGCCCACCTCCGAAGAGCGCAACAAGCACAGAAAACAGCCATGTTGGCAAGCATTCCAGGGTTGTAGTGGACACTCATTATAGAGCTATAAAGTATACCACCCCTTGCTGAGAACGACGCAGCCTTCTGCCGGAATCGAACCGGCGACCTTCCGCTTACTAAGCGGATGCTCTACCGACTAAGCTAAGGAGGCGAGGGTCACCTCGCCAAAGACCGTTTCAACAGAGGTCCAGTTATTGTGCTTGCAGACACACATGACACGCTGCTCGAAACGTCTATTTAGACAGTTTGAATTATCTGCTAACTTCTAGTTGCTTGTATGAGGACGCTCCTCCCATTTCCATCTGTGTGCGGCACATCCCTGTATTGCAGAGAGCCATACAGTTTTGTCTCAGCCCCGCAGGTCGCGCTGAGTCCCGCGTAGCTGTTGAGTACGGAGGTGACCCTCGCCTCCTTAGCTTAGCCGGTAGAGCATCCGCTTAGTAAGCGGAAGGTCGCCGGTTCGTTTCCAGCAGAAGGCTATTTCTGCGCAGAATGCTATTTCTGCGTGAAAGAGTTTTTTGGTGCAGTATGTAGCGAGGCTATTCGACATCAGCTGAGGTCTATGGAGAGCTGTAATGGACTCAGGGGCTTAGGATGAGGACAGTTTCACCAATTAACAGCTGGCCAGCCCTCTAATCGCTAGGGATCCTAAGCGTAGCCGCAAAAAGGCCTGGTACTGTTCCGTAGAGGTGGCGGCCCAGCACCTTGTCCCGAATTTAGACCCAGAGACAATGTCTACAGCCCTACCTGTCATAGGGTCGGTGTTCAGATCTAATTGACTTCGGTCTGTCCAGCTTCCAGCAGTGTTGCCCGCTTCAGTCTGCACACTTACTTGACACATTTGAATTCTACTGCGAGATCTGGCGGCGTTCCCCACCACAGGAAAACCCAGCTCGTGCACTGTGCACCGTCCAGCACCAGACCTTCCAGTCCGCCGCAACTAACACAGCGAAAAACTTGTATGTAGTGCATGGAGCTGTTAAGTTATCCCCATCGTCAACAGAAATTGTTGGAAAGCCTCTTTTACATGACAGCTCATGGGAGTTAGGGGCCCTAAGGATCTGCAAACAATCAATCACGAAACAGCATGAACTAATGAGTTTAAGTAAGTTCCCGAGCCCCCTGAGATGATGAGGTGGGAATGGGATAAGTGGATAAGTCCACTGGAGGGAATGGGGACAGAGGAACGCTGCTAATGAGCAAGCGCTCATTCCCTCTTCTCTCCAGGCATTGCTTTAGAATAGGTAAGCCTGTAAAATAATACCTATACAAAACGAATAGTTTCTTCGGCGCAGGTTCACGAAAAACTTTAACTCCAATAATCCTTCCCTGTGGGGCACACCCCTATGTCTCACTGAAGACTATCTTGTCCTGGCGAGGAACTCCTGTCGCCCACCCCCAAGCTGCTACCACAAAAACCGTTGAGGCTTAACGTCGTACACCTAAGTAGCAATGAAAGCTAAAGGACAAACTTAAAGGTAATTCGTAGTGTTCTCCTCTAGACCCCCAGTACCCCCAGTTGCCCTGGCACAGCAGCTCAAGTGTCACGTGCCGGGGGAAAGCAGGCGGCCCGGCGCGAGTTGCAACTTACCTTGCTCGAGCTGGGTGACGCCACATTCCAACACGTAATCGATACAGAGAGCCATTTTGTCCGCCTGCAAATATTTCAGGCAGCGGACAAACCAGCGGGACTAGCACAACCAAACTGCCAGGCCCATTGTGCTGCCGTGAATGCAGCGAAGATTCAATACAGTGATGTTACACTTCCTTGCCGTGGATTACGATAACAGATCCACTTCACCCGGTATCCATTAGCGCTAGCAACTCCGGACCATTCATTCGAGCCTGAATAGCACACGGTTGACGTGAGGAGGATTAGCAGGTGTGTCACTTGTCTCGACCGCCACACTGCTCCACAGGTTGAATGGGGTCCCGAATTCTTCCCCGATTGGTTTGTTTGTTTCGTTGGCAGCGCTGCTTGAAGCCCTGCTTCTCCAGCTCCGTAGCTGTATTTTCTTGCTTCAAAATGAGCCGGCACTCAGTTCGGAAGGGCCTCCGGGATTTGTGGGGTCCGACGTTGCTGGCTGCTATCCGTTAACGCTTCTGCTCCCTTTCCTGGCGGGTTTGGCAACCCCAGACTGTATCGTTGAGCTCTAAATCTGCTCTAAATCTTCATCATTTCTACAGGTGGTTTATTTCTCCCCACCTGGGGCTCTGGAACTGGGAATTTCCCTCTTCTTTTTACACGAAGGAATTCCACTGTCACTGCGAACTCAACCCTTTCACCAGTAAGTTCTTTCTCCGCCACCCAGGCGGCAGTCGATTGCTTGTCTTTCTGGGACAGCCCTGCTATGGGCCAATTATATAAAAGATCCGCATTCGCCATAGGACTTCTGTTTAGGAGCTGGGTTTCACACCGTACTCAACCGTAAAGCGGGGCCCCAAGTATCCTGGGGTGCCCAGGCAAAGATGCACAGTGTGCCACACAGAGTACACAGGTAAGAAGGAAAGGCAAATGCCCACATGAACGGCAGGAAGAGAAAGACCTAGCCACTCGGGCTACACAACTATTAATGGCAACTCACTTAGTGTGTCCACAAGCCGGTTAACTGAACCACTGTTCAAGCGCTGGCCACGGGCACCGCAGTCGCCTCCTTAGCTTAGTCGGTAGAGCATCCGCTTAGTAAGCGGAAGGTCGCCGGTTCGATTCCGGCAGAAGGCTCTGTGCTGCAGTTGAGCAATTTACAATAATTTCTTTCTGTACACCTTTCTGTAGTGCTCCCTTCACTACCCCGCAACTTCTCGGCAATCTCCCTCCTTGGACCATCATCATTGACCCCTATACTTAGTGTATTATTCCCTCTTTGGGACTGTTTATGACACCAAAGGTCTTCATGTGCAAATTGCAGATAAACCTGCAAGAAGCTTATATGCATGTTGGGTTTTTTCTCAACCCAGTAGGCATAGGGATCGCCACAAGGACTTCATTCGGGTCAAATGCCACTTCTTCGACAACTGTTATATTTTTGCATCTTCTCCTTTTTTATCGCCACCTTTATCTTTCAATTTTTCTTGGCCCGCCTTGTCGGTAGGCATTAGAGGGCTAGTTTGTATCCATTTCAAGTAACCGCTAATGCTCGTTTGAGCGGCTCGCAGGTGCTGGCATGCCAAGTGCCTTTATAGTGTAGAAACCCGCTAGTTACTCACCCCAAACCCTAAACCCTAAACCCTAAAGGCTTGATACCGATGAACCACTACACAGGGCCTGGAACCGCCCCTCTTCCCCCTTTGAACATGTTGAGCAGCACGCAGGGGTTTAGGAGTTCAGGACAATGCTAAGGTTTACGGGATTCAGCGACGGCCAGTGTATAGACAAAACAGCAGTAAACTAAGAACCTTAAGATCAATTGAAAATGATGTTAGGAGAGAGGAAAGCACATAGGCCTTGGGGTGGGGCCATCCGCTGTTTTTCCTCAGAAAAACGCAATAAGCCAACAGTACAAGCAATCATACAAACGAAAAGCAATCTAGGTTCAAAACCTAGCCAAAAAGTGGACAGCTTTGCCGCTCCTTGCTGCTGCTGCCGCTGCTGCTACTCCAGCTGCTGCTGCTGCTGCTGCTGCTGGTTCTCCAGCAGTTAGCATCGCTTTTCGCGATGGCGCCGGAACAGGCGCTTCTCGTTGGCTAGCGGCTAGCTAGCCAATTGTTCAACTAAGTAGCTAGCTGACTAACTAACTAACAGTGTTGAGGAAGGGTTAAGAGGGCAGTTGCTGCTGCTGCTGCTGCTGCCGAACATGAAATTGAGCTCCTGCAGCACAGAGGCACCGGGGATATGACAGGCTGTCAAACTGCGGCAGCGGTGGAGGAGGTCCCCTGCACCTTCGAGAGAAGTGCAAATGTCTGGCATCTGCAAAAAAAAGAAACAACCGCCAGAAGCAGCAGCAGCAAGCAGCAGCAGCAAGCACCAGAAGTCAGAAACAGCAGCAAGGAAGCAGCAGCCAACACAGGAAGTAATAACGCCCAATAGGTTCGCCGACACAATCAACAGTAAACACGGAAAGCACACAATATACACCCCAAACCCTAAACCCTAAACAGGCTACTCAGACACAGGCTACACTATGATGAAGTAGGTATACGTGAGTGTATAATAATATTATTATATAATATGGAGAAAGAGGAAGCTATTAGTGCCTCAACAGAAATAAAGGGAGACAGCTGTTCTGCAGTATGGCTATGATCCCCTTATTGCATGCATTATATCAGCTTGTGACTAAAGAAAATATACATGACAATACACATACAACAACATATATTTCAATATATAATATATATATGTAACAATTCAATTAATAAATAATAAATAAAGGTTCAACTTTGTTTACCCATAGGGCCCGAAGCGATTCATAGTGTTTGGCTGCTAGCAGAGAACATATTTCATCTCCTGCTGCTTCCTCTTTGTCATATTTGCTTCTTCGCCTTTCCAGTCTGGCCCTAAGGTCCCTTAAGCCCTCTGGTAACCTGTGGTTGCTGCTGCTGCTGCTGTTGCTGCTGCTGCTGCTGCTGGGGTCTCCCCAGGGCCCCAAAGCCTTGCCAAAGCCAAAGACAACCAGCTGCTGCGGCGGGAGCTCCTCCAGAAGCAGCAGCAACGCTTCAAGTGCAGACACCCGTTCCTCTTCTGCTGCTGCTGTTTCTGCTGCAGCTGTTGCAGCAGCTGTTGCTGCTGCTGCTGCTGCTGCTGCTGCCGTTTGATCTCTTGTCTGATAGCTGCTAAGGGGCCTGTCGCTCAGACGGCTGATAATCAACGTCTTCAGTTTGGGGGTTTTCCCTCTCAGCCCCAGCAGCAAGTCAGGCCCCACCTCGGTGTCGAGAATCAGCTCTTCCAGATGCTGCAGCCCGCTGCTGCTGCTGCTACTGCTGCTGCTGCTGTTGCCTGGGAGAAGAGAGGTTAAGTTACTAGGCCCACGTGCTGCGTCTGCTGCAGCCAAAACGTTTTGAGGTGCTGCTGCAGCACAAACCCACAGCAACCGCAGCAGCAGGGGCCCAAAAAAGACAAATTAGATAAAAGCAAATAAAACATGAATATTTGTATGACTATATTTAAAAGGAAAAACTACAAACATTGTTGCGCACACAGGGGACACAAAAGGGGCAGCATCTCCAGACGCTTGTAATACAATTGCAGAGAAACAAGAAAAACAAATAAATTAAACGACATATTCGGAAAGTATAATGCTGTAGAGGCAGAGACAAACACACAAAACCACAGACAGAAGGGGAAGAGAAAGGCGAGAAACCAGACTCAGAGAAACAGCTGCCGAGACAGCAGAGGCAGAAGAGAAAATACAAAAAAATAGGCAGAGCGGAAAATCCAAAAAAGTAGGCAGAGAAGAAAATACAAAAAAATAAATAGAGTAGGGGCCCTACAGTGTCTGATGAAGCCGCCCCCCATGCTGTGGTGTATCCTCAGGTGCCTCAAATTGTGAAAGGTCCAGCCTTGGGCGCGGGTTTCCTCTTCCTCTTCGCTGGTGTTGCTGGTGCTGCTGCTGCTGCTGCTGCTGCTGTTGCTGCTGTCGGTGCAGCTGCAGCCGCAGCAACTATCGTCACTACAGCGGTAACAACCAGTGCTAAGCCGTTTGCTACCTCTGCTGCTACTGCTGCTGCTGCTGCTGCTGCAGCAGCAGGCACTGGCGAGCTGCAGCAGCAGCTCAGTCGCCTTCACCCCGTCTTTGTCTGCTAGCACAAGGGTTTCCGTTCTGCTCCAGAGGCTGTTCAACTTTTCAGCAGAATTTGCACAAGAAGATAAAGAGCTAAGGGGGCGGTGAGAGGCATCTACTGAGCTCCACCTGCAGCAGACACACATGCAGACAAACCCACCCCCTTACCCTGCTGCTGCATCAACAGCAGCAGCAGCAGCAGCAGCAGCTGAGGGAGGAGAGCTAGCAGCAGGAATTAGCTGCAGCAGCAGCACCAAAAGAGCAATATGATCTAGCAGGGGAAGCGCCAGGAGAATATTTGCATAAAAGGAGCAAAAGGGAAAGATGCAGCAGAACAGCAACGCTGAAGGTGCAGCAGGAGTGCTGCTGCTGCTGCTGCTGCTGCTCACATGTAGTGCTTCTTCACTGCATCCCTCCAAGAACGGCAGACAAGTGATATTGCTGCTTTTTCTGCAGATTGATTTCCTACTAAGGACAAAACGAAGGCCAGCAAATGACTGGGAAGAACCAACCTCGGCTCAGACCCCAGGGCCCCCCCCCATGCCCTGGAGTGGGCTGCGGCGGCATATACGGGGCACCCTTTTCTTGCTGCTGTTGCTGCTGCTGCTGCAGCGGATTCTGCTGCTGGCGCCGTCGGGGGGGCCCTCAAGCTGTGTCTCATGGCTGCTGCGCACCTGCTGGCGGGCTGCATGCAATTTGCTGTCCTGCTGCAGTTTGATTCTGTCTGTTTGTTCGCTGCTGCAGCAGAGGTGACTAAGGGTTCCGTCGAGCTTAGACGGGCCGGGCTGGGGGGGCCAGAAGCAGCAGTGAAAGGCGAGAGGCTCCTGCTTGCTGCTGATGCAGATTTATTAAAAGATACAGAAGAATAAGGGGCAGCTACTAAGGAATCAGATACTGTAGCAGCAGCAGCTGCTGCTGCTGGACTGTTGTGTGAGGGTTGAAGGCTCAAGGGGCGCTCAGGCTGATCCTGCACGAAAAGCAGGGGGCCCTGCCCGTCTTCCTTGGTGTTTTTCATTGAAAAACAGATTATAAAACTAAAATAAACGGAGTTTCAGGGTTTAAATGGGGAAAAAAAGAGAAAAACAGAAACTTGCACTCGGGCGAAGGCTCGGTGGGCAGCGCAGTGACTGACTCGTGTGCAGTATCAATCTGTTGCGAAATATCTGCCGCTTTTTAGTGAATACACAAAACCCCATTTCAAAAAAATTAAATTAAATAATTAATTGAAATAAAAGAAGAACACAGAAAAGAAAATGCAGATGCAATCCAGCAACTGCGCCTACACGAGACCCAGCTGAACGGGTGGGCCGGGCGGACCAACCCAGATCTTGCAACTTAGCGTGTTTGCGGTGTATTCTTTCATTTATTTCTACGATATCAATAAATTAAATCAATTAAATTTAGTAATTAAACCTGTTCACATTTATTTAAGCCTCCCAAAGAGAAGTCGCCGGGCTCAAAGGAGAACTGGGGCTCACGCGCTGGAGGGGGGAGGAGGGCAGTAGAAACATTGGATTTCTTTGCCTTTTGCACCTTATTCAATTAAAATCAAATTAATTTAACGCTTAAGGAGATAATTTGCGCCTAATTTCTCCTACTCACGCAGCTGAACAGTACAGCGAGCCGCTGCTTCGGCAGCAGGGATCTTCCTTCTTCCTTAATACCAATTATCATCTTGGAGAGAAAGAAGACATAAATTGTTTAAAGAAAACAGAAATTGTTTATTTCCGAACAAATTGAACAAATATTCAGAGCTTTAATCCTGTTTCTTCCTTCACTTTTAGTCACATGCCTCCTTTTCTTATTCGCGTGTGCAGTTTGTATTAAGCCCGGTAACAAATATCCTCCCCCTTAGAAAACACAAATACATCTTTTTGCAGTTTCTCTCCTTCATAAATTAGAACAACAGAGTGGGGTTTGTGTTATTAAACTGTTGCTGCCGAAATCAGCCTTATTCCCTGTTCAGTATTTTCCCTGCCCTCGCAAGCATTTTTGTCTTTTTTCTGTTTTCACAACAATCTACAAAGCAGGGCGAAGTTGTTCTTCTTTTAGGAATAAGGGTTTAGGTGCTTGGGTTTAGGAATTAGGGTTTAGCATGTATGCTCTAGTTTATAAACCCCTAGGTCTAGGGTTTAGTAGTTGAACAGAAACACCAATCTGCTCTTACTACCAAAACTTAAGGGCGACAAAATCTAATTCCTTACTTTAACAAGATTTATGTGCCTTTTCTTCTTCTTATTATTCTAGGGATTAATGTATAAATAGCCAGATATGTCTGTTTCTCTTTTATAGCTTTTCTCCCTTTGATTCCTCTGTACACAAATATCTGAATGGCCAAATGTGTCTGTTTCTCCTAAACCCTAAACCCTTAATACCTAACTGTTCCTCTTCAATATGAACCCCTATATACTGCACTATAAACCCTAAACCCCAGCATGCCGAGGCACAAATATTCAAACCCCAAACCCTGAGGTTTAAAGTAAACGAAAACTTGTTTCCAAGACCCTAATTCCTAAACCCTAATTCCTAAACCCTCGACATTTGCGAGCACAATATCTCTAAGCCCCAAACCCTAATAACGCTTCTAATAGCTCTAATATATCGTGGTGGTGGCTGGAGCAAACAACCCCCAAAGAAATGAATGAAAATAAGAGAAACACAAAAAAGGAAAATAAAAGAGACAAAGAGAAACAGTGCATAGAAACAGAAAGGACAAAGTTGCTGAGCTTCAAACCCTCGTGTTAAAACAACACCTGTTCCTTCGGGGGCGCTAAAAAACTACAGCCCTGCAAACCTGCAGCAAACCCTGAACTAGGGTTTAGGGTTTAGGGTCTAGGGTCTAGACTTGTTGCCTCTGTTCACTCATCTACTCACCTATCTCCCGCCAGCCACTAATACCACCTTTGAGCGGCGCGCCTTGCAGCAACAGCAAATACGCATGCAAATGACAATACTGCTGCTGCTGCTGCTGCTGCTGCTGCTGCTGCCGCTGTTGCCGCTGCTGCCGCTGCTCCTATGGCTGCAGCTTTTGGTGTGTCCATTGATGTTGCTGCTGTATGCGTTCCGTATTTGCATCACAGCAGCTGCTGCTGCTGCATGCGTTCCGTATTTGCATGAGCAGCAGCAGCAGCAGCAGCAGCTAGTACTGCTGCTGCTGCCGTTGCTGATGTCTTCACCAGCGCCGCTGCCTTCGAACCTGCGCGTGCTGCTGTTGCTATTGCTACAACTAGCGCGGCAGCAGCAGTTGCTGCTGCTGCTGCTGCTGCTGCAGCAGCTGCTGCTGCTGCAGCTGCTGCTGCTGTCACTTTTCACTGCCAGCCCTCTAGGGGCACATCGGTGTTAGCGTCAAGAGGAGCGCTAGGAATAATCATCATAGGCAGAGAGGCAGCCCCCTCTCGAACCCAAGCTTTATAGTGTTCAGCTTCCCTCTTGAACTCCAACACTGCCTGCCGTCTGTACACCTGAACTGCTGGTGCTTTCAGATCGGCTTCGAATTGCTGCTGCTGCTGCTGCTGTTGCTGTTGCAGCTGCAGTTGTTGCTGCTGCTGTTGCGCAGCAGCAGTCCCAGCCCCAGCAGGAGCCGCAGCATTAGCTGCTGCTGCTGCTGCTGCAGCAGCTGGGGGCCCTACATAGTTGCAATCCCCCATAGCTAAGGCCTCCACCTCTCTGACTGCAGCAGGAGGCAGCAGCTCCTCAATAGAAAGGGCCCTTAAGAAGCTGACGAATACAGAGTGTCCGCTGATAACAACTGCTTCTTCTGTAGAAAGCGCCACCCGCCGCGTCTGCTGCTGCTGCTGCGGCTGTTGCTGCTGCTGCTGCTGCTGCTGCTGCTGTTGCTGCTGGTTGTTGTAGTAGTAGTGGCTCCTGCTGCTGGGGAAGGAGGGCTCCTGCCCCGTGATCCTGCCTATGACTCTGCGCATGCCCTCGACTAGCCTATAGAGCAGCAGCCACATGAATGCCCGTCTTACGACCCATGCCCAGTGCAAGAAGAGCCTGGACCCCTGCTGCAGCAGGCAGAGTTCGTTGAGAATATCTTTGAGTTGTTCGCCGTTAAGGATGGGGAGGTTGCGATATATGAACCAGAGGCCCTTAGAAACGTTCGCATACAAGTCGGACTCTATCACCAGCTGCAGCCCCTTGCGCAGAAAAGCAAAGTCGAAGTTCGGGGGCAGTTGTCGGCCCCTTGAAGCTATTAGCTGGGCCCAGAAGTCCAAATAGCTCAGAGCAGCAAATACTTGAGGGGTGTTGTGTGCATGCGTTTTCAGCAGCACGATTTTCACAAACACCGACAGCAGCTTTTCGTTAACCAAGACTGCCCCCGTACAATTCGCTAGCGAATCAGGGTATTTGGTAACGGTCCTGCTTTTCATTTCTAAGAGCAGTCGCTTCAGGAGGGTTCGATACCCGGGTATGTCTTTCCAGTCGAGGGGCCCTTTCGGCGCTGCTGCTGCTGCTGCGCGCAGCAGCAGCGACCGTACAAACTGCTCTAAGAAGGTAAAAAAGGAACTGCCGCAAGGGCCCAGCTCTTCCCGCCAGTTGGGCTCCGGCTGCAGCAACTTATTCTGCAGCGCAGCATCGTCATCTTGAAGGGCTTCCTTGCCGAAGTAATCCTTTAGAGCAGCATGAAACACCTCCCACTGCAGCAGCAGCCGCAGCGGGCTCCCTGCCTGCCACTTCTCTGCTGCTGCAAGCGCATGCAAGTCCAGGTTGTACTCAGTCCCCCTCCACTCCTCTACTGCAGCAGCACGAGCTTCTGCTGGCAGCACGCAGCGCAGCAGCTCCCCTCGAAACTCTGGAAGGCGGAAGTAGCAGCTAGCTAGCAGCATGCATGCAACTCGGCGCTGCCCCCCAAAGGAGGCCTCCCCCCCTAGCATGCGCAGGGCTGCTGCTAGCACCCGCTGCAGCAGCAGCCGAAACTGCCGGCATAGCTTCAGCCGCTTGTGGTATAGCACAGCAGCAAATTTCATTTCTGGGCTCAGGGCCCTGACAAGGGCCCGTAATTCTTCAGTCCTTGCTGCTGACACTGCAGCACGAACTTTCTGCTTCCACGGGTCCTCCTGCTCCTGCTTCTGCTGCCCCCCTTCCAGCTGCAGCTGCTCCCCTACCGTCGGCGCTGCTGCTGCTGCTGCTGCTGCTGCTGCTGCTGCTGCTCCCGTTGCTGCTGTTCCTGTTGCTCCTCCCGATCCTGCTGCTTCCCCCTCCCCTGGGGAAGCACCAGCAGCAGCAGCAGCAGCAGCAGGACCCTCCCCTACACTTGCGTTTCTCAGCCTCTTTATTGCTGCGCCAAAGTACCCTCTTGCACCTTCAGCATGATCGCCTACTCCCAATCGAGGCAGCAAATTCAGAGACAAACGGCTCCCTTGCTGCTGCTGCTGCTGCTGCTGCTGTTGCTGTTGCTGTTGCTGTTGCTGTTGCTGTTGTTCCTGGTCCTGCTGAGGAGTGCCCTGAGAGGGAGGCTGCTGTTGCTGTTGCTGCTGTTGCTGTTGCTGCTGTTGCTGTTGCTGCTGCTGCTGGAGCTGCTGCTGCTGCTGGCCGCCGCTTCTTTTTCTCGCTGCAACGCCGTAATCCGCGCTGCCTGTGCTGCTGCCGCTGCTCCTGCTGCTGCTGCTGTTGCTCCTGCTGCTGCCGCCAGCATTGGTTGTGTTGTTGATGCCATCAAGTTCAATAGACCTTTGGGACCCCGCAGCAGCAGCTGGCTTCGGCTCCGCCTCAGCAGCAGCCTCAGCAGCAGCAGCAGCAGCAGCAGCGCCACCAGCCTCAGCGTACTCCTCCTTAATAAGCACGTAGAGTACATACACCTCAGCAGCAGTTAAAGCAGCACAGGGCTCAGGCCTAGTCGGCAGTATTGTTTGTAAATCGAATTCAGCTCTTCTGAGAACAGCAGCAAGCACAGCACAGTAGCTGCCCCGGCACTGCCAGAAAACAAAGTCTAAAAACTCCAGCGCATGCAGCCCCAAACTCAGCAGCACCCGCTGCACCCGCAGCAGCTCGCATGCAGAAGCAAAGCACAGCAGCCGCCTGCTGTCGGGTTCCAGCTGCAGCAGCTGCAGCAGCTCTTCGCAGGCCTGCTTCGCCTCTTCCAGTGTCTGAACACAAACCCAAATCACCTACTTAGTATTCATCTTTCTATTTATCCAGTTGAAAACAAACAAACAGAACTCCTGCTGCTCCCGCTGCTGCTGCTGCTGCTGCTGCTGCTCCTGTTGCTGCTGTGCGTTTTTTGGCTAGTGTCTCTCTTCTTTTTCTGCTTTTTTCTGCACGTTTACAGAGGGGGTGGTGGTGGATGCATATATTCAAAGGCATATATATATATATTAAATATAATATATATTGTACTGTATATATATATAATAAATATATTTCGTAAGCACTACACATACGGAAGTAATACTGTTACATCTAATATTTAATGTATAGACATGCATGCATGCAGCCCCATACAGTTTATGCCATTCTTTTCCTTATATATTTGCATTTATCTGTAATGTTTTTTAAATAGGACACAACAAACAATAATACAAATGCAAATGCAAATAAATACAGACCCGAACCCAAACAAATATAAATACAAACACAAGTACAAATACAACTATACCTACAAGTACACAAATATATATATATATATATACAGATATATAGATATGTAGTTATATATACATACAGATATAGATATAGATATGCATATACATATATAGATATAGATATATAGATACAGATATATACAGACAGAGATATATAGATATAGATTTATAGATATGTAGATATAGATAGATATATACAGATATAGAGAAATAGAAATAGATATCTACAGATAGAATCCATCAATAGATAAATAGATATATATATATATAAATATAACTATAAATAGATATTGACTATACCTTAGCACTACTGGTAGCAGTTTGGGTATTTTTTTTAACAGAAGATAAAAAGGCTGTAACAGCGGCGGTAGGGGCTAAATTTTCTGGGTTTTTCTGCTGAGTTTTGGTGGTTATGAGCTGCAGCAGCTTTTCATGAAGAGCAGCAATTTTAGCAATAGGGGGGGGTACCCCCCCACTGGCCTTGAAGGTGATGCGGTGCTGCTGCGGCTGCTGCTGCTGCAGCTGCTGCAGCTGCTGCTGCTGCAGCACGGGCGGCGCCACCGCGCTGCAGCAGCCCCGCTCTGTCCGTACACCCGCGCATACCTGCCGCACAACGGGGTTATTTTGAAAGACAATAATTCCTTCTAATTCCCCCACCCTTTTCCCATCGAGCCAAAGTTTTTCTCTAAAGTAGGAGTCGTAAAATAAGCGGGGAATAGAACTGACAAAGTCGGAGTCATAAACTTTAAAAAAAGGCAGCCAACACTCCCCATACACCTGGGGGCTATCCCCTTCAAATACCCGCGCATGCAAACGCATGCGCAAATAGTGCTGCCGCAGCTGGTCTACTGTGGTGGCTAGCTGCAGCGTGGGCAGCACATCCAGCAGCACATTCTTCACTAATTCCCCTTCTTCTGCAACAGCAGCAAGTCGTTCATAGGTGCTAAAAGGGTCCAAATGCCCTCGATGCAGCTGCTGCCGGGGCCCTGCTGCTGCTACAGCAGACACGCTCGATCGCAGGCCCCGGCCTTCCTCTGCTGCTGCTGCTGCTGCTGCTGCTGCTGCTGC
>HG713304.1:25238-91259 GCA_000499725.1 Eimeria brunetti | reverse complement strand
CTTATATATATATTATACATATATATATATATATATATATATATATATATATATATACAGTGTAAATACTGAGCAGCTGTTATGTGTATTATATATATAGTGTCTTATGTGTAGTAGATAACTGTGTGCAGACATAGATATATTCATAGATATAAATATATAAATATATCTATGGATAGATAGATATAAAACATGTAAGAAATATATATATATAAACATTTACTCCTATATTCCATAGAGATATAAAAGTATATACATTGTAAGGATAAAGGGACGGCGGCTCCCAGCCTGTCTACTGCTGCATAGGGCTGTTAATTGAGTCTGAGAATTAATTTGGATTTCTTTTTGTCAAATTAATATTTTAATTTTATTTTTTTGTTTTATTTATTTCTCGAGAACTGCAGCAGCGGGGTGAGGCTAGCTTAGCTGCTGCTGGCTGCTGCTGCGTCCAAGGCACCACCAGTACATATATGTCTATATATATTCTGAGTGCAGCAGCAATAGACAGAGGCAAGAAAAAGAATAATGGCGGTGAATAAAATGAATTAAATGATATTTATTCAATCGCAGCAATGTTTCATCTGCAGAAAGAAAGAAATAAAAAACAGATGGCGGTTCACTGCTGCTGTGTCGTCGCTGGCTGCACGGCGGCTGTTCTGCCCCCCGCCTTAGCAAATAAATAGAAATTCTTGAAAGAAAGACATTTAAAATTTAATTATTTCTGAAAGAAATAAAGAATACCGCCAAAAGTTAAAGGCGGGTTCTGCGCTGTCTAGACAGCCGCCGCCGCATGCGCTCAATTCATGTTCGCCGCCGCTGCCATAAGTTTTATTCTGCCGAAGAACGGATGTGATCTTTGATGAAAGTGCAAAATTTGCGTCAATTATCCTTTCTTTTGTCTCTAGGTTTCCTTACAATTGCTTTTCTGTTCAAGTTTTTAGAAAAAAGCATGCAAGTGGATGCGGCGGTTTCGGCAGGCAGCCTTGCAGCGGGAGGAACCGGACATGCAGCAGCAGCAGCAACTGTAGCAGCAGCAGCAGCAGCAGCAGCAGCATTGACAGCAACTCCTCCTTTCTTCCAATTGTTCTCCTAAGGCGCTTTTCACTGCAGGGCGTCTGCTGGCCCGCCTCAGCAGCAGCGGCTGCAGCCGATGACGAGACCAATGCAGCGCGCCAAGCAGCAGCAGCAGCTCGCTGGGGAGGAAGCGTCATTGCAGCAGCAGCAGCAGCACCACCACCAACAACCGCAGCAGCAGCAGCAACAGCAACAGCAGCAGCAGCAGCAGCAGCAGCGTCGGCGCAAGTCCGGGGGGTCAACGTCAGGGGCCTGCCATGGGCTCTCAGCACGGTCTACCTCTGATGGCGACAGCTCTAAGGATGCGTACCAGCCTCAGCCCTCATCTTCTTTGCCTTTTTCTGGGCGTCTCCCAGACGACTATGCGAATTCGGTGTACTGCAAATACGCAGAGGAATTCCCAGAAAAGTTCAGGGTTTCTATAGACTACAGCATCCAGGAGAAGCCGCAGCAAGTGCTGTCGAGTGCAGTTGTACTGGCGCTGATAGTGCTCTTTGCATGCGGGCCCAGCTGGCTCTGGAGGGCCACTGAAGACTACCGTTTTTTCGGTTTTGCATTTGACGATTTGCATGCAGAACGGCAGCAAGAGCTACGGTTCCGCGCGCTGCAGGTTATGGGCTGTCTAGCAGTCGCCCTTATGGGCTACTGTTTCCTAGAAAGCAGAGACGGGTTGCTAGTAAGGCCCCACCCAGGGTTCTGGCGCGGGGTACACGGGCTGTGCGTGTTGTATTTGCTGTGTCTGGTGGCGCTGCTGTCTGTACACCGGGAGGACGGGCGGTTCCTGGTGCGGCTGCTGCTGCCGGGGTTTGAAGGGGCCCGAAGAGGCAATGTTTTTTCCGGGACGTTGGTGTTGGACTGCAGCGTGAGCGGGGATACGCTGCGGCGGCAGCTGACTTCCGTGTGGTTCATAAGCCACGCGGTGGGGTGGTTCTTGAAGATGTGCATATTTCGGAGTTGGATGTTCAACTTGACGTTTTCGCTCTTGTTTGAATTCTGCGAGATGTCGCTGCAGTGGCTGATCCCTGAGTTTCAAGAGTGCTGGTGGGACAGCATTTTCTTAGACGCAATTGTATCCAACTTGATGGGCATGGTCTTTGGCTGTGCAGTGATGCGTTGGTGCGGGAAGCGGCACTTCGACTGGTTAGGGGCTTACCCCCGTTACCAGAAGATAATGTTGAAATTTACGCCATTTTCAAGTTGCGACTACGAGTGGAGTTTCTTCCGCACCCCTCGCCACTTGTTGATGACAAGTTTGCTGCTTTTCCTTTCGCTTCTAGCGGAAGTTAGTGTTTTCTTTCTTATGACGGTTCTCGATATCCCTGCTGTGCATTGGGTCAACCCAGCCCGTCTAGGGTTGCTGGGGCTCCTGGCTTTCCCTGCCGTTGCTGAATTCTACGCGCAACTTCAGTTTCGTTACGATCGCATGGGTGGAAATGTGTTTCTTTTCGTGATGATTCTCACCGTTGAACTTCTAGTCAGCATCAAATATGGAACCGACAGATTCTTTTCTTCGGCGCCAGGGTGGGATGTGGTGGTGCCGTGGGTTCTAGCTTTCTCGCTCTTCGGCCTCTGGTGCTGCTGCTACTTTGCACAGGGTATCCATGAAAGAAAAAAAAACGAAAATAATGCCACTGACAATAATTCAACTCAAACCGCTAATGCCGACAAACAAATGCAGAAAAATACCATTCGAGATGCTGCTGCGGCTGTGCTGCTCAAACTGCCGCCCCAAGCCTGCTTCCTTCCTCTGCTGTATCTTGCAAAACATTACTACTACGGCTGATCCTAGGAAGAAAGAAGGATAAAGGATATGTATATGTATATATATATTTATTTATTTATTTACTTATTTTTATTATACGAGTGCAAGAAACAAATACGGTGGAAGGAGCTATGATCGTGCTATGAAATCGCAACAGCCCATATATTCATATTCAGCTGAATGCAATACAAATGCAAAACAAATGCAGATATATATATATACAGCATTTGTTCTTTCTTCAGCTGCAACAGCGGAATAATATGAATATACTTGTCACCAAAAACATATAACCCCGTTCATATGCATTCACAGACAGACACACACCGTCTGCTGCCGCAATATATTTTATGTACAAATTTCATGTATATTCTATGTGCACAGGTGATGCTGCGTCATGGCTATCACCTGTATGTACATACTCATTCTATTGTATTTTCTATTTCCTATTCTATTTTCTATTCTATTTTCTATTCTATGTGATATTTATGTGCCGTATAAAGATATGTTGTATGCATGCAGCAGCCTCTCTATGCAGAAACTGAAGTAGGCGCTGCCCTTAGCTGCCCTTGGCCAAGGGAAACTAAACTTCAAATGCAAAGGGGAAAAGGGGGAAATTCAAGGATTTATATTCTAGGGGTGCAAAAAAATAGTGTTTTATGCGTTTCTATATGTTTATTTTTGGTGGAGCTGCAGATAGATTATATATACTGTAGATGCATACAGAACAAAAGAATAATATCTTATGCATTTTCTTTTGCCAGTATTTATAGGGTTTTATTTGCATGTAATATAGCTGCAAAGAGAATAATAGATTATGTAATTGCTTTTGATACTATTTATAGATATATATATATATATATTTATGTATAATATACACAGTGGGACTGCTCTACTGCTGCTCGGTGGCTGCAACAGTCACAGTATATAAGAGATATATTCCATTTCTAAATAAATATATATATATTATACATATACAACGTACAGTCACAGTATATTATATATATATTTTACATATTATATAAGCATATTGTAGGGTGTCGAGCACAACAAGCACGTTTCTGTAGCTGAATTAAGGTATTAGCATATATCTTATTAAAAATGTTGAATTGTAAAAATAAACATTGAATATAATTAGATGCAAGCATAAATTGAGCTGGTGCAGCCCTTACGAAGTGAAACGGAGTCAAAAGAAAACATGAACAAAAAAGACAAAACATGCTAAGTATTATTTCTGAATATTATTTTGTTGTTTTGTTGCAACTACAGTATATAAGTCTGAAGGAACAAAATATTTGTCTTTTTAATTAATTAGTCCATTCAGTTTGCACTTGTCTAAGAAACTACCATCTGTAAGCTAACGATCACGCCCATTTTATTTCTATTATATTTACTTTATTTATCTCATTTTTCTCAAACTGAACAGTTGTTATTAATGGGGAAGATGGAGGGTGTGGCTTAGCCTCCGTTTCTGTTGACTGCAAAGTTAAAAAAAAAGATTGTTCCTTCTTATCGCAGCTGCTGCAGCACTCGCTGCAGCAGCAGGCGCAGCAGCAGCAGCAGCACTCGCTGCAGCAGCAGCCGCAGCAGCAGCAGCAGCACTTACAGCATCGTTGGTGCGATTGCATGCACCGACAGAAACGGCAGCAATAGACGAATGCATGCACTAGTTTTTTGTGCTGAAGTGAATGTTTGCTGCAGCCCCAAACCTTTAATAACAGAGTTCATACTAAATGACTATTTTATATTTCAGCCTGCTGTTGAACTTCTCTAGCTTTATATATTGGTTGTTTCTTCCTAGCAAGAAAGAATGAATGGGGGTTTTGAGCTGTTATTGAAATATGCTGCCCTTACTACTTTCATTGATGAGTGTAAGTGTAAGGACAGGAGTCGGCTTTACTGCCAAATGAAGGTTTAAGCTTAATTTCTTTGCACAGTAGATTATTTCGCTTATATAAATGCGGCAGGGTCAAATATATAGAATTCTGGCATAGTGTTACAATATGGGCCCTACATGCAGTGTAATACTGTAGGCATCAGTGTACTATAATATAGACACTATATGAAGTCTAACGTTATATTCAGTGATAAGCGCAATCAAGATAATATTCAGAAGAAAGTCAATAAGCAAACGTTGAAGCTGCTGATGCTCTATATAGTTTAGAAGCAACTAGTATGAATATAAGCATTGATATTGAGCGTTAAAACTCTGAAACTCAGGTAGTGCATTGCGCAAAAGGGGTCACTGGTTCGTGAAATATAGGAAGACATTCGAATATATTTCTGAACATTCCCCTAGTTTGCCTTCTAAAATTCAACTTTACTTTATTAAAGAAATAAAAATATTGTTTTAAAATGTTTTAGTGCTGCTTCGCATGCCGTTCTGGCCTCAAGCTAGAACGGGGCCAGCGGTCGCTCTGCTAGAAAGAAAGAGGGGTGGAAGCGAACATAGCTGGAAATCTATGTTCCAAGTCATAGAATTCAATTCAAACAAATAAAATAAAATGAATACACAGCCTAAAAATTGCTGGTTTCAAGCGAACAACAACCAGTGGTTACAAGAACAGACAGCGGCAGTGTGCAGGCAAGGGTTTTACGTTGGGCGGTCAGGTCGCAGCTGCTACATTATCTGAAAAAGAAATTCAATTCTTCATATATTCTATAATTCCTGTTTAGTGGTCATCTTCATTTGTATTGATTGAAGACCACTGGGTGCCATTGAAAGACGAGGTCCTCCCGCCAACCCCCCTTCTTCAACTACGACCTCTGGCTGCAGCGCAGCTTTGTTTTCCTTGAAAGTTTGGTTTTTCTCCTTATTTCACTCATTAACTTCTTCAACAGATTCAGTCAGGCGGCAGCAAAGTCTACTATGGGTACACTGCCCTCCTGGGGGCCCCCAGGGGAGGGGGCCAACTTATGGAGCGCGTTGATTCTGTTGGTTTCCTTCGGCCAGATCGCTTTGGGCGTTATGGTCAATTTGTTTTCAGCAGAAACCCCGTGAGAGGCCTATCCCTACCGCGTTCAAACACAGCAACTAAAATACTAATGCAGCGTTCAAGAAGCAGCAACAGCCGAGGAAACAGAAGCCCGCAGTACAAGTAATACGGTGTCTTCATCTTTGCTTTTTTGCTGCTTTATTCTTGTAATCACGCAGAGTCCCATGGGGAAAATTCAGAAGTCGGGCCAAACCCTTCTGGGGGCCCCTGGTGCCGACTTGGGCTGCGTGGATGTTTCAAGAGTTGCCATCTGTCCTCATCCCCGCTGCTATACTGCTGTGGTCGCAGTTCTGTCATGGTTCGTTGCATGTAAAAAGTGGAAATAAGTAATAACAGTTTAGATTTAATACTCGAGATGTCTGCTTGATAACATAGAGCATGCGCCTGCGGGGGGCATTGCATACTTCTTTGTTTAAACAGTTAGTTAAAGGATAAATCGGTTCAACTGAATGCAAGAAAAGGCAACGCTGCTCCCTGTGCACCCATATAAAAATGCTTGGGTGATGTTTTTGATGTGTTTTTCTTGCAGGCCAGCTGTTTAATATGATTGTTGTCATGGCCTTCACCCTGCATTATCTGCACAGGGTCTTCATCTACTCGCTGCGACACTACCGCCTGCCCGAGTCCAGACGACGGGATACAGTGCCTATAGTGCTACCTCTGTCTGCTTTTATGTTCTGTTTCGCAAATGGAATTGCCCAGAGTCTTACGGGCTGCTATTTCAACTATTCAAGTGAAATGAGAGGTTTCAGGTACCTCTTCCCCAACTGGGCGCCCTTGAAGGACGGAGAGCTCGAAATGCTGCACAAAACAAATATATGGGACACCCTAGCCCTGTTCCGTTTCGCTTTTGGGTTAGTTATCTTCTTCTATGGCATGGCTGTGAACGTTTCTGCCGACGAGCATTTGCTACAGCTGAAAACTGTACGGGCGCATGACGCTGTTGTGCCTCAAGCGGCTTCTTCCACTTCTCCCAAAAACCAAGAAGGCCTTGTAACCCTCAGGCGGTCGTCGCGAATTGCAGCAAAGAAAGACGGAGATAATTTTGTGACGTTTAAATATAACGCACACCCCCATGGCGCGGGTTTAACGGCCTACAAGATCCCGCGAGCGGGTTGGTTTCAGCAGGTTTCCTGTGCGAACTACTGGGGAGAAATATGCGAATGGTTTGGATACGCTATTATGTGCAACTCCGTAGTTGCATTTTCCTTTGCGCTTTTCACTCTTCTCTTCCTTGGCCGTCGGGGAGTTCAGACCCACAAATGGTACAAGGTGCGTTTCGGCGCAAACTATCCTGAGAACCGCCGCGCAGTTATTCCCTACGTACTGTAAAGTGTTGTTTTATTGTTGTTTTATTCAATTAAATTCCAATATCGAAGTCAACTGCTGCACCCACCGTATCGAGTGCAAGAAAATGCAGTCAGTACCTAGAGAACGCTTCCACCGCCGGCAGCTGCTGCCAGCGGTTCGATCGCAGGGTTAATTTGGCTGTAGATAGATACCCCAGGTCGAAGGAGTATTAACTATTGACTTTAAATTGACTTTAAAGGCAATCGGAATTGATAATATGGGTAAAACAGCCCATGTTACGATGGCGTGCGCCCTGTCCGTTGGGGAGCGAACACGAGCGAATGGGAGCAGACGGGCGTCCGCCCCTGTGGGTTGCTTCCTCAGTTTCCCCCCCCCAAATTAACTGTCACCGTCCAACCATTTGTTAATCACGGTTTAAAAGAAACATTAGATGATTATGTTCCAAAAGTTCACATAACCCACGCTGCTCACAACGGTTCAATCCCCCGCCCCTCCGCTGCAACGCGCCGCCGCGCAGGCCAGCACAAACAACGGCACGAGGAAACAAATAAACTCAACTCATGGGTGGAGGCTCGGTTAATATCTTGTAGGCGATTATTTACACTGCATTTTGATTTAATACGTAATCTGGGACTATTTACATATGTTTCCACAAAAGAAGCCGTAGGCTCGCTCACAGCTGCCATTTTACCCAGTGCCTTGCAGAAAAATGGCCACAGTTGCCTTCCTTCTGTCTTGCATATAACAGGCTGGAAGCGAACCCCTTGGATCTCATATATTTTGTAAGTTTCTCACGATTAACTGATATAATACTAAATAATTAGAAGGGAACAATTTTAGATCGCCTACCCGTCAATGCCCCTCGTCTGCACAATGATTGGTGTGCGGTGCTACTCCACTCATGAACATCGTTCAAGGCCTCTCGCCACTTAAAGCATATATTCAGCCTCCAGTGGTGCAGATCCAGACAGAGAAAACAATACAATTACACCAAACAAATCAATATATATACGCATTCATGTACATGATTATAAACGTATATCGCACACTCCTCCCAGCGCACGGCCACTCATACGCCGGAGCATTCCTCGTCGCTGTGAGAAGTCACTTGTTTCACAGATCGTGAAAACTACACATATGTCGCTAGCATCCCACCCGTGGCTCCTCCTGCTTCACGCATGCTTGTCACATGACAGGTAACGTCGCCCGTAAGAAGACGGATTCACACCAACAATTGCGTCGCGCCACTTTCCCGATTGGCAACAGGTCTGATGCATGATGGAAGTGAACCTCTGCAGAGCCGTAACTCAGCCCTGTCCTCTTGTCGAGGGCGCACCTTGTGCTTGTGACAATATTGAACAACTTAACCCGCTTCCTCCCACCCCACGTGTGACATGCAGTGGGGTGAGGCCCGTTGTTTACACGGCATAGACCTGGAAGTTGCAGAAGGGCACTACTTCTGCCTCCTGCCGGTCGCTCCGCGACGTCATATCCTCACGTCCCTGAGCATTTTTTTGGCCCTCTGGCCGCGTGGGCAGTAACTGCTGCTGATGCGATGTGCCGGCTGGCAGTGTCGGAGGGATGATATGCTGCGTGTTGGTGGTGCTGGCTTTTGAATAGAGTTGCCGAATGGGTTGCTTCTCTGGCCTCCAGAGGAATATCGTTTCTTCGAACGGCGAAATCAGACTGGCCCCGTCACTGTACGGGCCTGTGCCTAGAAACTCCCTCACTGGCAGCCGGTCCTGCTGAGGCAGCGACTGCGCAGGAATTATTGCAGGGGGCGGAACGAACTCTGCCAAATGCATCCAGTGGTCCTTGAAGGGTGCACATGGTGGCTGGTTGTCGTACAAAGCGCAAAGTGCATCAGCATCAAAACAAGCTTCGGGGGCCTTTGCCCATATCGACTCGCAGGCGAACAGCCATAATGTGTGCACTTTCTTCAGGTGCTGAAATGACCTCTCCCTACCAGCACAATACGCACAAAACCGAAACCATCCATGACTGCACTGTACACACAGTTCTAGAGCACATCTTTCAAATATGCACACTACTACAAAACAGTGAACTGCAAACGAAACAAAACAATGAAGAGAGTGACTCTTCTACATGTTGCATGCACGCGCGCAGCCTAAGTGCTAGACAAGACCCACTTGAGTGCCAGCATGTTATTTGTGTTGCTTTTCCCTGCCATGACGTGTGTCACGCCAGGCTCATCGAAACGCCTATACACTGTAGCGCCGAGCCGTTGGGCGAGTTCTGCTTGTCTTTCTTCACAATCAGCTACGGGACTGCCCGGTGCAAACGACTTCCTGTACCCAGTTAGGAACAGGCCTACACCAGCCAGCGCTTGCGACTGAAACCCGCTTATAATTGTTCCCACGCTGAGTCACAGATCAGCAACCAGAAACAGAAACATAACACCCATTTCTAACCTAACTAAGTAGGCACCGTTACCAAAACAGAGCCAGCTGAAGACCAAGAGCCCAAGCAAGCGGATGCCGTCAGCATGCATGCGTATATGCATAGTATATACATACTCTAATAGGACACGGACAGGACAGGGAAACTATACATATACTATATATACACGACATACATAGTACGTCTACGTTGGGCTGCCATGCATAACAATTGACAGTGAAGACCAAGCGGGTTGTTATTTCTTCAAGTCCAGCCCACAGTATCACGTAACACCCCATGACAGGCACAATAGCTGTTGTTCATTCAACACAGAAGCAGCAGCAGTTCCGTTGCGATATGCTATGGTATTCTCCCTCACTCTGCGTTCCAAGGATCTTTGAAGAACTCCTGATGGACCTTTAAAAAGATATTAATCATGTGCTGCATGTGCCTATCCCAGTCATACGGTCTAGACAATTGTTTCATTGCAGCAGCTGGGACCGGCGAGGGCCGTTCTAGGGCAGTGGCCCTTTGTCTCGCATTTTCTGCCATTGCAACTAAAGTTTCCTCTAAAGGCAAGTGGGGATAATGGGCTAATAATTCGGGCCGCGAAGAATCAAAGAAATCGTAATGCTGCGCCTTCACCACGTGCGACACCGGCAGATCGGTCCAGATGTTCTGGCGATCATCAAAAGCCACCACGCAACGACGGTCCAAGTCCCCGTACAGACACCGCACAGTTTTGTTTTCCGTCTGTTCGCCTCTGCCCGACGATTCGCGCGCTACAATGCTGCAGCAAACGCACCCACAGAAAGCCATAACGTCAGCAACAAACACCAACCCTACCCGTGTACCCACACCTCCTGAGGCAACGTAAGCAGCATACACACAAGTGTTGTGCCCTCTTCATAACCCGCAGTGCACATATCGCAACAACCAGTCACAAACAGCAGCAGCAAACAGGCGGCCCGTGGGCCTATGTACGGCCCAATCGGAGCAGCGATTTACAGAAAAACACGACAGCAACAGAGACTGCTGCTGCTGCTAATTGCACAACACACAGGCAGCTGCTGCGCCTGGCTGCACAGGACAACACCAGCTGCCGGCATTGACTGCTTCGCAGAACGAGTCAGACTAGTGCAAACAACCTTCCCCCATGCTGAATTTTCCCCACAAACGCCAGCTCCTTGCCACTTATGAGCATCGTGCATTGAACCTGCACTGAAGGCAGGAAGGCTTCAATTATAAATTACGCAAATGAATGCATCTAGAGATGTGCAAACAGTGCTGCAAATTGCCACAAAGACTGCTCAGATGTAGTAGAGTGCCACCAGGAAAGTGCTGCAAAATATTTTGTATATGTGTATATATTTCACATAATGAGCTTCATCATCTTTATGCTGGTGTCATCGTATCATCTGGTTTTGCTGAATGGGCAACCCTGTTCATCTGCTGCGGCTATAAACCACGCCCGCCCGTAATACACAGAGTGCGGAAGATGCTGCAAGTGGAGCTCTTCCCCACAAGCCCTTGCTGAACAACCCCCGTATTGACACCCAAACCGCGAAATATCGGCAACAAGACGGTATGAGCTGGGGCTCTCCCAAGAAGCACCAGGCTGTTAATTGTTAGCAGCTGACTGTATATCACCCAAGTTGAAGGAAGTGTGCATGGGGCGCATCCCAGGGCCGTAGGATCCTAGTTACGCCTTTTAAAGATATAATCGCTTGTTGCTATACGAACGTTGTGAGGACGGAGTGTAGGCACAGCACAACACCATCCAAGCTTTCGTTGAGCTGCATTGCTCTTTATGAACATGATGATGGGGCCTGCAGTTCCTCTCCAATGTACGCACAGAAACGATCAACTCATGACGTGCCTTTTGACACAATTGTCAACATGTGGAGGTCGAAACAACCGGCCACCATTTATCGCACGCAAGTCCTGCAGCATCAAAAGCTGTTGGTTGTGTTCTTTGCTGGCAATCTATCATCTGCTGAATTGACTTGCAAGAGTGTCCTGCTCTGCTGGCTTCGTATGAGGAACATAACAGCGCTCCGTCGGCGTTGGCTATACAGTTCGCCGCTACTCGTTGCGCAACTTATGTTGCAGCAACAAACGGCAGCAGCCAGCGTTCTGCTACGATGAAGCAACGAGCCACATCTCCCCTAGGTTAAGAGCATCAACACGGGGTCTTTGTTTTACGTTGCATCGCGCCTGCTGTTCGTCTGCCCTGTGCACTTTCCCCCCCTTATCCCGCTACAGACAAGAATCTTCGCAAGCGGCACAGAATAGCAGCTGCTGAATGCCAACAACCTGCAGCGGTTACCGGCCACTCCTCCCTTACCGAGACAACATATATCAGATACCACAAGAATACAACAAGGCTCCGCTCGAAACGTAGCGGCGGCTGCTGGGTGGAAGGCAGCGAACGCCACGAATTAAGCACTGCCCTACACTGCACTGAACTGTGGCTGCCTTGCCGCATTTGTATGTACCCCCTTTATCGCATGCATGCACGGAATATATGCATGCATCGTGCGTATTCCAGAGTTGGGGTCGGAGATCGCCCGGATGTTTATTAAGGAGCAGGAGAGCATCCCCTTTCTCCCTCTCTCACAAGAAACGGCCACGGCAGCAACTACTTCAGCATGCAAACCACGTGTTTGTTTATTTCCTTTCATTCGCTGCATGATAATTCACTACATGGTGAAATCGTGGGGGAGAGGCGTGAAGTTGTAGAAACGCAGGGCCCTGAGCGGCAGACTAACGTGCCTCGGGTTCCACTACAAACCGGAAGCCCGTGGCAGTGCCGTCTTCATCTCAATATCATTTCTAGTTTCACGCAACGAACGGAAGCGGAGCAACAGCAGCAGCAGCAACAGCAGCAATAACTACCACAGCAGCCTACCGGTCGCCAAAGAGAGATCTGTCTGGGTCCAATATGGCCACCACGATGTCGGCATACTCCTGCGTCGCATTCGTGTAAATACTTAACTCGAAAACGGGAGCCAGCGCCTTAAGGAAGCGGCGCAGCCCCGGCCGCAACTTGAGGTAATAGACTTTACGGTTGCAGGGCAGTTCAAACTTATACACCTCCGGTAACCCATCTTCGTCGAGCCAATCTTCCAAAGCTATACTGTACCCTGCCACGCCAACGGCCTGTGCATGCAACAATGTGTTGTCTAAATCTAACAGCAGCGGCAGCTTCCCTGACAGTAACGGCTGACGACGCAGCTCAGGAGGCAAAGCACTCGGGTCCCACTGTTTCGCCTGCTGCTGCTGCTGCGTTTCTTGGGGCCTCTGCGCTTCTTGCTGGGACTGGATTTGCGGCTCTGAAGTTTCAGATTGCTGCACTTGCTGTACTACCTCTTGCTGCTGTTGCATACTCGTTTCAGCTCGTGCCCTCGCTGCTAACCTGGGATCCCTTCTTGTGGTACTCGGTGCTGCCACAGGTTGCTGTTGCTGCTGCTGCTGTTTCTGCTGCAATGGCGGTGTTGTCGCCCCCACGCCCTGATTCGGCATCTGGGAGGCATCCGAAGCAGCAGTGGGGTCCGTTACAGCGGCAGCAGCAACAGCAGCAGTGCCGCTGACCGCAGAACTCCCCTCCAGCACAGGAACACCCTCTGCGCTGTGTTGCTGCTGTGTTCCTTGGGATGTATGCTGGGTCGGCTGAATAAGCGGTGTCTCGTCATCGACCTCTCCCTCTTCAACTTGCGAGACTTCACTCATTTCGTCCGCCTCAAGAGCCTGTGTTCGGTGCGGCCCATTCGGCAGCGGCATTTCTTGAACAGTTTCATCCCCCCTTGAAACGCCTCTAACACCTGATGCAGAGGGAATAAGCTGCAAAGCTGCGCCTGCAGGTCCAGGGGGCGCCTCAGGCAACCGCACAAGCTTACACACTTCATTGTAAGCTACGCAGAAACGCCTAGGACATATTTTGCCCGTGTAATAGTCAATGAGCTGGTCTGCATAGACGCTGCAGCAAACCGTAGGTGGGGGCATGCAGGCCGGAGGGGGGCCAGGGCAGGGCATCCGCCCCGCTATATCAGCAGCAGCCTCCATAACAGGCTCCATAACCCTTCCCCTACCCCCTCCCATAACCATTGGGGGGCCTCCCCCCATAGGCACTGGCGGGGCCCCATGGGGGCCCAGCACTGGTCGTGGTTCGTAGGGAACTGTTCGCTCCTTACGAAAACCCGGACCTTGCACGTGCCTTCGCCTCTGTGGCAGTGGCGCATGAGGCGGCATTACCACCGAACCGTGTGGTGGTTCAGCCTCTCGCTCAGGCCTAGCCCGGGGCTCGCGGGGGTTAAAGTGGCGCGTGTCTGGCCCAGAGACTAACCCAGGGCCAGTCTTCCACTGCTGTTGATGATGCGATTCGGTAACGGCTGCCCGGTGGGCGCCACGCCACCCTCCGCCGCCCCGGCCCCGGCCCCGACCCCTGAAAGCATCCCTCATCAGCTCAGCAAGTATTACGTGCAACAGTAGTAGCTATCTTTATGTTCAGCCTAGAAAGCGTGTAAGCAACCCGAAATCTACGCAACAGCTATTCAAGAATCCCCTTTGAACCCTGCACACTAAGTGCCGCCAGGCCACGCGCAAGCGCAGAAACCCGCTATAGTGCAGGAAGCGCCCGGCGGGCTGCTTTCACACAAACCCGTGCGTCTCTGCTGCATAACAACCTTCTAATTATTTCATGATTTCGAAAGCCACATTCTGCTGCCTATTAATACGACGAAAGCGGCCCCGTTCTCGCGTCATCCACTGGCCGGTGCGTGTGCCTCTAAGCCAACAGCCCCGCAAGCTGCAGCGGTGCCGTGGATGGTGGGGGCATGAGTATTTGCTCGCAAGGAAAGCTTTTAAATGCTAATCTGTTTCCAATATTTCGTTTTAAAATAAATTTATGAAAATAAGAGAAATCAACAGATAGGGTTCACCTGTGCGATCAGAATATGAAATGCCGTCCGTGCGTTTGCCGTAGCATGAGTTTACAGGGCCAGCCACATCATGATGTGGAATACCGTATGGGAATTTGTTGCAGCGCGAGCCGATAGAAATGGGTACGTTTTCTCCATTTCCTTGAAGGCTGGATACAAAGGGCCAAAGAGCTTTGTAGCGACGGCAAATGGTGCCATTACGCTCATCAAGAAGGGGGTTGAGTCCTTGCGTGTGATGCTGCCTAGCCCATCGAGTTACAGCTATAGCATGAAGTGTGGCATGTAGCATCGGGGGTTGATACATCTGCTTCTAGTCGCTTACACGCTGGCGACGGTTTGCCAGAGGCGTGTTTATCAATTCTCTACCGTGCTGCTGCATGTAGCAACGACGTTTGGCTGCGAGTGCACAATAGTCTGCGTTGCAGCGCTAATTGCGGCAAGGTGTGTTACAATCCATTTCGGGCTGCCTCATGTGGCACCGGACCTAGGCCCATCGGTCGGCGTGTCTACGTGTCCTGGGCGGGGAAGGGGGTCGGCTGTTTCTTAGAAACATTCTGTGAAATCTTATCTGGAGTGCTTTGCCTCTCTCATCTTCCTACGGGTCCCCGAATACGAATAAAGACATCGTTACGCCTGCTATCACAGGATAGCTCATCGGCGCAGGTGGGAGCAACTAACCCCGCGTCACGAGCAGAGTGGCCGTGTGCATAGTCATTATTATTAACAAAGGTCCCCCGAGAAATTCATAGAATGTGTAATTTGTAATGCTCTTAAAAAGGTCTTGACTAAAGCCACAGGCATGGCTCCCCTTGTGCAATAGGATTTAACAACAGCCTGTTGTCTAGTGGGTAGGCAGCCAATTTTCAAGAGCGTTGCTGAATGGAAACAAACCCGCTTTTTGTATGCCACCTCCCATGACGTGAAGAATGCGCCTGACCTTGCCGATCATCCATATACAACGTGCGTCGCAATACAGAGTCAGTGAAGGTGTTCCTTGGCTCCCTTGCCTTGATTATTCACCTCTAAGAAATGCACCGGAAGCCGCACACTTATTGTTGGCATCTCCTTTTGTTAGTAGACGCACGACGATTGTGGCTACCCCGTAGGGCATATGGAATATGGGAGTTTTGAAACATGAGCTGCAATGCAGATGTATTCCCCGTTCTGCAAGGAGACAGGCAATGCAGGAGCTGGAAAAATATCAAGCAAGGGAAACTGGGGAAACTGCCGATAGAGCGCTACACTGGAAATTACCCCCTACTCGTAGAGAGAACTCCGACGGTGGAACAGGAATGTCTACACAGTTGGTTCACAGGATTTCTTCCCGAGCCCCAGGCTTCTAGGCCGCCTTGCCAGGAGGACGGGGGATCCAGTGATAACACTTTCTTACACTATCTTTAAGCTGCGCAGTTTCGTTTTCGCTGCATTAGGTCTGTAGCTTCAGGCTTCTGAAGCATAGTAAGAGGAGGCTAATGGTGGAAGATAGATATTGCTTTCCTTCCCGGCGTACTCTGCTGTGGGGTCTCCGGGAGGTGCCTTACTGAAAAGCATCATCGAAAGTTGCTATTGTCCAATTTGTGCTTGAGAAACTATGTTCTTGTTCAAGTCTTTTCTGCTTACTAACCTATTCTAAAGCAGGGCTTGGGCAGAAGTGGGACTGATAGCTCGCTTGCCAGTAGCTGTCTTTTGTCCGCAGCTCTACCTTCCTTCCTAGTCTCTTGCCAACCCATCGTGTGAGGGGACTAGCGGCCTCATCTGAGCGCACTAGTGCTTGCTGCCTGAGTTTGTGTTGTCGTTGGGGGCCCAAGCTGAGAAACACAAGATATTGGTCAGCTCATCCTCTGGTTTGGCTGGGGTCCAGGTGTCGAAGGCCCTAGGACCCTCAAGACCCCGAACTCCCCTCATGTTGGATTCGAATTAAGGGTACTCCCATGCTGTTCCCTGCAGAGTCCTGGTGCGTTATACAGCCAAGAAGGAACGCCAAGGGATTACTATGTAAACTTTCATACGCATTGCTGACTCCACAAGTTTTTGCCTACTTAAAGAACCTATTCCCCTTGGAGTTATATGCAGCCGTACTGATGACAGCCACTTGTTCACTGTGTCGAAACAAAATCGAGAGCTCCGCCGCATCCTCTCTGAAGTCATCAGCGCCGTGCACACAATCCTTTTTTTACTGAAAAATGGAACTTAGCGAAAGCTAACAAATAAAGAACAAACTTGTTCCTATATTAGGGGATACTTAGAATCGGAGGCCCACGTATAGTCAATAAAGCAGTTTATCTAGAGAACAGTGTAGGTGTCTAGGCAGGGGAGGAGCTCTACAGAGGAACGCTAAGGCACTGCCCATCTGGCCTTGCAACTCCGCTTCTCTGGCACGTATTTCAGGCTCGCTTTGCGTGTTTTCGTTTTGCTTTCTCCTCTTGCTTAGCTTACTTCCCGTTTCCCCCTATTGTGTTCTCATTGACAGGCCAGTTAACAGTGATGAGCTGCCCACATCTTCCCTCTCCAACAACCATAGCACCCAGCAGGGTCCTTCAGTGCGACGCACTGAACTCCCTTTCCCCCTTCACCTTTTACAGTAGCTTTGTGTGTTCGTTAATGAAGCAAATTATCAGTCCCGCCTAGTGCTGTGAACCAGCCTGTTAGTTGAGTTGTTAGCAGGCGTGCCTCCCACTGGGGCGATTGAGTTGTTGCCAAGCGGGCTTCCAAGGAATGTTCATTTCACGCATATAAATTCTCCAAACAAATATTTATCACGTTGTTTCAAACCCATGTTAGGATTGGAGTAGTGACGCGCAACGCAAAAAGCTGGAGCAACCCCTGCGGGACGCTGTGCTCAAGTTTCCCTAGATAACGAGTAGCCCCGCCACCCAAAGCTGCTATCGATTCTAGTGAGGACGGCCGCTAAGGAGCGTTTTTCAGTGTTCCCTTCAGTTGTTAGATGCTGCATTTTTACACTATCTAGACGATAATCATAATCGCTATATTTCGATGCATGCACTGTGGGACCCATCGACCGCCCCACCAGTCCTGGGGCTTGCTCCTTGTGTAACCTTTGCATGAGATACATTATTGGCAGAAGAAATGATTTGTCGCCCTCTCCCCTGTCGACAATGCCCTTCTTTGCCTTCTTCGAAAGAGGCGGTTCCTCTTCACCGAACCGCCGCAACCGCCGGGGAGAGTCGGCCTCCGATGCTGGCTCACCATGTTCGTCATCAGTCCCACTGAGAAGTGATGACTCTTCAGTGGCGCGCTGCGCAGAGAAAGGGTCTGGGTTTTTGGGTGGCCCTGCATGGAGCTTCTTCAGCTCGAAGGAGCCGCAGGGCCCTGCAAGTGATTCCTCCACCGTAACGGGCCCGCGAGAGGAAGCTCGACAAGATGCAGTCGGGAGCGAGAATGAGCAGGCTCCAGAGCCTGCAAAGAAACCACAGTCAGTAGACAGTTCTCCTTGGCTTCCAACTTCTCCAATGGAGAGAGCACGCGAAACGCCTAGGTGGCGGAAATGTGACAGATGCGTGGAGATGGCAGGCTTGCGTCCTTCCATGCTTCTGCGCTTCTACTGCATGCATTTGTGTTCCTCCTTCTGTCCTCATCGTGCAGTTAAGGACTTACAGTGCCGGTGGAACGCTGCATCACAATCGAGCGTTGGCGTCTCTTACGGAATGCTGTTTGCAGGCTCACACAACCAATTCCTTATGATCAGTTTTCTCGGGAATGGGTAAACATCTCCGGTCAAGATACGTTTGATGGATTTCGTCTAGAAGGTGCAAAGCAGGTACATGGTGTCGTTTGCTCTGTTTTTCCCCTAGATCTACGCTGATTGTCATTTGCTGCTGGCGCCGAGTTAGCCAGCAGACGCGGAGGGTGTTTGTTCATGTTTCAGGTGAACAAGTACCTTCAGACATGCCACAGCTTCTGTCTGGGCACACAGCTACGCGAGGTGGGGTACTCGTATCACTTTGGGCCAACGCTGGCCATCTCAGCTCCCCCAGATCCGACTCAAGGAGAGAACGCGCAGCCTCCCCCGCCTCATTTCTTTGCAATGGCAAAGCTCGGTACAGACGGAGTGCTTCAAAGCAGGTATTGCTATACCAGCAGCTTTGATGTAACGCTGCAGCTTGCGCTGTCATGTATGGTTGTATGGAGGGGATTGTATGGAAGGCATAGGGAGTCTGAAGCAATCGGCAGTGTGCATGTATTTACCGAATAAGCTGTGGTACAACTGCAGCGGGAACCCGTCAGTAAAGTTTATGCATTTATACGCTTTTTATATTACTGCAGACTCGTCAAAACACTCTGCAAGAGCGCCGACCTCAAGGTGAACATCAACTCTTCGCTGAAAGACGAGCAGCGGAATTTTTATGAAGTTTCTCTGGACAACACCGGCCGGGACTGGGCCTCTTCCGTGAAGCTTGCGTGGCAGTGTACGTGGCACCGAAATATTTATTTTCTTGAGCATATCTATACATAGATATGCTGCAATGCTGCGAACAAGTCGTTCACTCTTCCTCTGTTTCTGTGTAGTTATTTCGTGCGTCTATAGTATCAAGTGAATAGTAGGCACCACCACATGAATAATAGAACTAATTCAGAGTTGTATTGAACTTATCTGCGTTGTTGATTGCAGCCTGTTGGATTCTCGACGGAATGTTTTCACAAGTCCTCACTCCGAAGCTCCAGGCTGGCTGCGAGCTAACTTACGTGGCAAGTGCAGGGCCCGAGACCCCTTCTAGTAGCAATACGCTTTCATCTTGTTTGTCAGGTGCTGTCGTTTGTGGGATGTTTGATGGATGCAGCAAAATGCACTTCACTACTTCAATGGCGGCAAAGTGGCTTGCTTAAATAGAAGTGCATCTGCGCATGTCGTTGTTCCACTGCAGGGGGCGAATGGCGCCTCAATGTTCTCTTTGGGAGGGCGCTACAACCTGGATAAGCAGTCCGTTGTTTCATGTAAGCTGTATTTCATTTACCCTCTAGGTTCCGTCTTACACTAGATAGGGAATAAAACGACAGAACAGTGTAGATAATTGGAAAGCAGCAGCTATTTGTTTCACCACTGTATTGCAACCATTTGCTTACGTGCTTCTGTCCATGTATTGCCCGCTGGCAGGCCTTCTGAGTCAACAGCCAGATTTCAAGTCCCCTGTAGGCCTAACCAAGCTTACGCACAGTTGCAAAGTGCAGTACGCTAGGAAGGTAAGGGATCAACGATATTCACAAGTGTCTGCAAGAGATGTATGCACCTGCAGTTCAGTTGTATTTGTGACCATTGAGTTTGTTAATCTTGCGGTGACGTGAATTCGCTCGCAGGTTACCGATAGGCTGTCTATGGGTTCCGAACTCGAGTATTGCCATCCAGAAAATGAATCTGCACTCAGGCTGGTGCGTCTACCTCCAAAAAACAGTGTAATTGAGTAGACCTGTTGATGAAACCACATCGACAGTCCAGTCGCCAGTTGAGGCGTATGACCAAGACAACCATCAACACCTGTTTAGAAACCATACAGTTCGTCGGTGTCAATGTGTGTGACGCGTTCTTGTGTCTGTGTCGCGCAGGGCTGGGAGTATCTGTTTCGGCAAGCTCGAGTACAGGGCCTAATAGACACCTGCGGGCGCATTTCTGTCTTCGCTCAAGATTTTAACGGATTTGGCATAAGCGGACTGATAGACTACTGGCGAGGCAACTATAAATTCGGCTTCTTAATGCACGTTGTGCCCCCGCCAGATGCCGCACCGCCGCAGTCGAGCTAGGCGCTCTTCCTGGGCGGTGGTTATACTAGTTGTTGCGTTTTTTGACTCGCTGCAGCTATCTGAACTCAAATCTCTATGCCTCTAATTGTCTGTTTTAACTTGGTACTGTTGAACATTGACTCGCTAGCACTATACTACTTGAACCCAAACTTGGAGTAAGATCTAAACATCTGCAACAGCTCTGAATTTCTTGTAGATTGTGTAACTGCTAATGCACTTGACTGAAACCGAACGTGTGAACGAGTCATAGTTACTCGGTAAGCCGCCTAGGCCTCTTGCAATTTCGTCATTCAAAGCAAGTCACAAAATGCTCCAACGACCCGCATCAATTTAATATGCGGACCGTCTGTGACAGCCCTCATTTTAAATTGATGTGGGTGTCAACGGCTATGTATGGAGATGATCTTAAAAGCACGGCAAGGCACGTAAATGTAGTACACGTAATTGCTTGTTTGCTGTTCAAATGTACTTGAACAGCAAACAAGCAATTACGTGTACTTCACAACCAGCAAGCAACAGCGGGGTCCATTCCTTCTACGCCATACCTGCACCACTAGCCACATCATCAGGACGAGGCAGAAGGATCCCCGGTTGTGTGTCGTCCAGCAAACTGGGTGAAGCGGGTGCGGAGTCCAAAGATCCACTGCCTGCAGCCCCTGCCTCGACTGCCGGCAGAGCAACTTGGGGCCGGCCCACGCGTGCAACACCACGCATGCCGATCTCCTTAAGTAGTGTAGCAGCTGCTGCCGCCGTTGCGATAGCCTTGAGCAGCAGCTTCCTAAGACCAGTAGTGGCACCCTTGGATTTAGAATCAGAGGTGCATGGCTCCTTCGGAAGTCTAGGCTCCTCGCCGACCAGCACCTCCTCAGTTACGGGTGCCTCTTCTCTTACAATACCCACGACGGAGGCCCCTGCTTCACCTGCTAAAGGACGAGACTCCGGAATAACACCCCCTGCTGGTTGCGGAGCGGGTGCTTCAAGCCGAGCGTGGACCACTGGCCTGGTCTCCTCAACATCCGGTGTACTAGGAGAAGGTCCGCCGCGTAGGTTTGCTGATTGACGGCTTCCAAGAGATTTAAGCGCAGCCGCAGCTGCTGTGACCAGTGATGAAAGCTGCGCCAGCACACTCTTCACCTTGACCCCCAGGGGCGCAGGCTTTTTAAAGCACGGCTCGTCGGGGAGCCGAGGCTCCTCGCCTACCTCCTCACCTTCAGGTAAGGCCAAGTTTGGGACCTTCACCTCCTCACCTGTTGGGGTCCCATTCCTCCCTTCATTCCCACCCAGGGGAGCACCAGACGGAGCAGCAGCAGTACCGCCTCGGAGGCTTCCCGCCGGAAGATCCATTGCGCCCTAAGACCAGGTTGTCTGAAATGCAAAGAATGTTCTCACAAATGCAAATATGGTAGTAAGGCTTATCAACTTAAAAAAATCACGGTGAGGAGTGGCTGCTCAGGTGTTAACGCAGGGGAGGGCACGAGGCGCACACTGTCGCGAAGGAAGCGGCGCAGTGCTCGACATGCTTTCGAGACAGTGATCGAGGTCGTCATCAGCACAAAACCCCAGGTCGGGTAGATGCTATAAATATGCAAGCACTGTGTTTAAATATTAACATCAATACTATGTACTAATTTCTACTCTATTTTGCAAGCATTGGCATCCCGGTTTGGCTCTACCACGTGCAAGGACAAGCGGTAGCAGCTCAACACTGGTGAGCGCTCACGAGTGGCGCTTGATTAAGTGGAGCCATTAGTTTACCCAAAATTCGGCGGCTGTTTTATTTTTGAATCTGAATGGCCCCTACCGGTCATTTTCAGGACTCCTAGCGCCGGTGTCCACTGTCGTCTGGCTTGTACTGCCCTCATGTGCTCACCCGCTGTAGCAGACTTACACACTGCACACTGGGAACTGAGTGAAGTACGTCACTCCTTCATCTTTCTTGAGTTATTCTTGGATGATCTTCAATTGAATCCACTTTGCTACTCAACCTCCTCGCCACACGCTCCGCGATTTGAGTCCCCCCCCGCATATCTATTGCATGCCTGTTCGCCGTTAGCATTTTGGCTTTACTGCTTGCTGAAGGTGTTGTTGATTCCAGCTTGCCTCTCGCAGTCGCAACGCAGAAGCCTCTCGCCTTACAGCTGTATTCTTCATTTTCTTCTGTGCTTCTAGCCTTCAGTCTTTGTTTATGCCGCTGGGATTCCATAAAATATTTCGAGCTGTTTAAATTTTGCAACTTATTCCGTCCATAGTGTATCAACGGCCAGCCCCTCCCCCTTGAACTGTTTTTGAATTCGGAAGCTCAGCAACCCTTGCGCTGATGCAGAGGCGGAGCATTTCCCGATTATGGGAGCAGTTTCACCTTTCGGTGTGTAGCTCTGAATTTTTGAAGCTGGAGAAGCACTTCTTAAGAAGAGGAGATATTGTAGGCCTGTCGAAGTGGTAAATCTGCATGTTTAAGATGCTAGTAGAGGGTTATACAGGGTAATAAGCCGGTTGTAGAACGCTTTTTGGTCAGGCATGCCACTTCGGCGGCACAGCATGCCTGCATATATTTCCGCCTACAGGGACTAGGTTAAAAATAAGCCACATACTAACCCAATAAATGCACCAAAGCATGGAAAGAAACGGAAATGGGCAATTGTCCACTTCCACTTCTGTAGTGGATGTGAAACGTGTAAAACAAGGCTTCGCTTTCTCCACAAGCTCCTTGGAAGACTCATTCAGTCCCCGGTGGTTAATGTTTCGCAGTATGGAACAGCGATAAACTGAGTCCCAATATTCATGCAATAGAGCTGTTCCATGCGCTGTTGTTTTGCCGTCCCTAGTATCTCAAGTGGGTTGACTTAGACCAACTAAGCATAGCGTAGATAGCGAGATACTTCGTAATATTAAGGGAGCACCGTCATTACACCTCTACCTGCAGTCGCTTGTAGACAGAGCGCAGCGGACGGGGCTTCTACAAGCTCTAACAAGCATCAGGATTTGGCGTTGCTAGAATTTGTATCCAGCAGCCTTACCTCTGTTGCAGAGGTCCTCACCGAAGTGAAAAACTACCAAAAAGTATCAATCGGTTATTTCCAGTCGTTTCCTCTTTCTGTCGAGGCTAAATGGACTGCTCAAGTTCATACTGCCTCTGTATGCGTCTTAAGTCTTTAATTATGCGTTCATCCCTATTGCAAAAGAAGCATATGCGTCCATCGGGATGTCTTGATGGCTTTCTGGCTGCAGAATTCGGTGGTTGCCTTCGGTTATCGTTTCCCACTTGGGGAGGATCTGGCAGTCACAGCTCCAATATCCATAGGCCCTAAATTTGGGTCGTTTCCAAACCCGTTTTTGTCTTTCTCAGCTAGGGCTGTGGAAGTGGTATTTTTCGTCCTCTTATGTGAAGGTTTTCCATCATATCACTGCGTTTAGCCCTGTTACCCCGTAAATCCCTCTCCGTTGCCCAACCAGTTACCGCTTGCCTCTCACCTGAGGTCAGCTCTGCCATGAACGAATTATATAGAAAGTCAGACGTCACCAGCTAAATTCAGTTCACGACTAATGAACTAATAGTGACTAATGAATATACTACTCAGAATAGCTTTCTATGGACGGCTTCCCTTTCTTAAGGATTTTCATTTCCTTAATTGCGTGCTCCCGCGCAGACCTGGGCGTAAACCTGCATCGGGACGTTTGTAGGTTTCCGTAGTCTGGCTATGCTCCGGAAACACGGAACCCCAACTTTTGGGCAGCTGCCACCGTCGTGTGTCCCCTTGCAGTTGGTGCCAGTAACAGTTTGTAGATATCCCCGTCCGTCTTGAGAGTGACGACGGTAAGTCGAGGAAACCACGGAGCTCCTCCACTGCTTCCACATCACCGCACCTGCCGTGTCTGGGTTGGAAAAGGCGTTAGCTAATCTCCACGAATTATTCTTGGTGGAAAAGTTTTTTCTGCATGGTGGGGTGCTGAAATCGAGCATGTTTTAGCGTATGCAGGGTCCCTAAAGCTTATCGCCTCTTCAGCAGAGGGGAGGTAGTGATTAGTCCCAACTGTGCAAGAGGTGAAACACCGGACATCTTGATTATTTTGGGGAACGACTCCAAAATTCTATACATGCACTGTACGTAAATATAGATATGCATGTTTTTGAAGAGCCTTTATTAATATTGCTATGCACCGTGCCGCCCTCCTGTGGTGATGAGGTTAGCTCAACCTCTTTCTATGAACCATGAGTCGTTGCAAAAAGCAACGAAACTCCTGGAACTTATCAGCGGGCCGTCGCGAGCTGCAGCAATGCAGAGGGCTTTAAGGTAAAGGATCCCTGAAAGCATCTGACCTCGCTCCCCTGTCCCCAGGAGTCCTGCATGGAAAAAACCAGGGCCTGTGGGAAGAGACACCGCCTGAAGGATGTCGCAGTGCAGCTCGCTGGAACCATTGATGCCCCGTGGCTCCACAGGGAAGCACACCCAAGCCTCCTTTGCTACGCGCATTATCGCTGAACATAATCATTCACCATTTCTCTTTGCGTAGAGGCTGTCTAATAAGGCCAGATGAATGTTCCAGACGTGATTTCGGACACAAAATGGGGCAAACGAGCGAGTGAAGGCAAGCTGAATAGCTGTCTCCCCCTTGCTCGTTCGCAACGACCGGCAGGATAGACGCTGCTGGTCATTGACCGCAGTGTTTTCTGTTTTATCAACTGGGATGTTGTATAGAGAAGAACTCAACGGGGGTGCATTCTGCTGCAGCAGCAGCCGAACGAAGAAGCAGACAGAGCAGACAGACCTCCATGGTGGTCTCGCGCGATACCTTATCCATGGGCAAGCCGCCCCGCGAGACACTCAAAGGTTTATCACATTATTTGTACCTTAATATATAATAGTTTGCATGCGTATAATCATTTAAAGTGTCTGGAACTGGCATAAATCCCATGTTCCTTTACACCACCATTGGAGGCGTTGGTAGCCTGCTGAGAATCGACTTGGTCGCTGCGGGCTCCCTTTGGTCCCCACCCTCACCACCGCTAGCAGATCTCTTCCTGTTAAATATTTATCGCTGCTGTAGAACTCATTCGCAGAAATTTCAATATGGGTCCGTGCGGTCAGCTCTAGCAGAAGCCACTACTGTCGTGACTCGCCGCGGCCCGCTGCCGATGGCAGCTGCAAGGGGTATGCAAATTGCCTCGCCAATATTTAATTCATTAAAATGGAACCGCTGGGCATGTTCGTTTATTGTGTCTGCCCCCAACTACAAACTAAGGACACACGCGCGCGCTGTCCCTCGTAGCGTGCACAGCTTGGGGGCCCCCCCACTGCAGCTGCAGCAACAATGCAGAAACGTGGTTATCCCTGCATCCCGTTGCAACATAAACAGGCCTGGATGCGATGAAGGGCGCGGGCGGAAACAGCACCAACACCAAAATTCAAAGAGTTCTGAACGAGAGGGGGAAGGGGACCTGCGCCTTGATGCACCGTCATTGGTTCAACAAGTGATAGAAGTAAGTAGGAAACCGAAACTTTCCTCGCCTTGGCTGTGAACGCATTTGCACTTTATTAGATCAGGGTTAAGCTCCGGCTGTTCCTGCAGCTGATGCGTGCAGGCAGCACAAGGGAACCCAACGGCGTTCAGGGGGAGTTCCTTCTGGGAATCGAGACGAGAAGATGTAATGAGCAGACTGAAGGAGGGGAAGCTTTCTCTTTCCACAGCGGCGTTGTTGGTAGTCGCCTTCTCTAAAGCAGGAGAGCTGACGGGGCCCCTCGCGACGGCAGTCGCCCGCAGGCTGTGCACAGCCTTCAGAGCTGCAGCTAGAGGAGGCGCCAGCTCACTCCTGCTGGGGGAAGGAGGCTCTCCGCTTGATAAGACTTCAACGCTGGAGACGGGGGAAACAGATTTCAGAGTTCATTTCGCTGACGGGGCAACTGTTCTGCTAGCCATGAAGGAAGGGGAGCTGCTGCACGACCCCGCTGCTGGCGTTGCTGCTCGCGAGCTACAGGAGCAGTTGCTCGTGTGTGTACAGCCTCAGTGGAATTCTTTGACCTTCTCGCAGCTGCGGCGTTTGTTTCTGCTTCTGGGGGCAACCGCGGAGCCTCTGGGGCTTGACATGGCAGCAGCCCGCGAGCTGCTAATTGCAGCAAAGCGGCATCTGAGGAAAATGCAAAAGACGTCGCGGCGTCTTTTTGATGATGGGGACGCACGGGACACCGTTGCGTTGGTTTGGCCGCTCGCTTGCGTTTCTGCAGCTTTGCAGCTTCCGCCGCCGCAAAGCAACAGCAGCAATAACACTGCTCATAGTTCACCTTACGGCAACAGCAATAACGAAGATATGCAACTATTGCACAAAGACAGAGACATTGTGCTGCAGCTGGTTAAATGGCACGTCCATCGCGCTGTCTCATCGCGGCTGCCTTGCAGTCCTTTCGACTTTGCACTCGTCAGTTCCATTTAAATATATTCTCTGCTGCTGCTGTCAAATGTAGCAGGAATGTTGTCACTTTTATTCTATGTCGAATGACTGCCTTTCTAGGAGTGATTGTGGGCATGCAAGCAAACGACTGCTTTTACTCTTTGACTGTGGTTGCTTGCTCAGGGTTATGCTGGCTTAGAGCGGCTGGGGCAGCATAGTTGTGCGGAGTATGTTTTAGCTGCTTTTTCTACCGCAGCAGCTGCGGCGGATGGTGAGGAACTCTGCCGTCTAGGCCGGGACATTATGCTGGCAGGTGCTCGACAAAAGGCCCTGTGGGAGGCTTTCGGAGCTGCAGTGCAGACTGCCATGGAACAGCGGCAGCAGACACCGCCTGGTAAACAGCACAGCAGCGCTTCTCATCGCATCGAAGCCGAGTTAGCTCAGTGGCTGCGATTTTGTGGCCGGACTATTTAGACATATCTCACCAGCATGAACTATTTGTGTAGCTTAGGAAGCACTTTTTTATCTTTCCATATACACAGCGACAACATGCGGTTGGAGAAAACAGTGTGAGATGCGTAGACGCTGTTATGTTCGAATCTGATGCTAGGCAAAATGCGTGTATGCGCACGGGCAGAGCAACTGGATAAGTTGCAGTTAATTCAAGTACTGGGAGCATTTATGCATCAACTGCTTTAATCCTATTGAGTGATCTGTTTTAGCATTGTTTTTCAGCCGTCTCCATACACTACGAATGCCCAGGGCCAGCTTGCGATACTGCTTTGCATCTAGGTTTATGTAGAAATATATCAAAGCCACCTGCATACGCTTCGCACCCATTGCAGAGAAAGCATGGGCAGTTGTAATGCGAGTTCCAGAGAGTAACGCACATTTGGGCTGTTTCATTGTGCACACGGGGATGGCCATCTACGGCTGTAGGGGTAGGCGGCTAAGCAGGGACTACTGCTAATCCTTACTAGCAAGTGCTGGTCGTTTATGCACTGGGCTGATCAGCTGTTCACAGGCCGTGGACAACGGCCCTATTCGGCCCATGATAGAAGGTAGGTCAGCAACGTTGGGCAAATGCATTTCTGGGCTTGAGAAGGAAAATGCTACATAGATGGAACTAACAGAGTACCTATCTGAACGAGGAACTGACAGAAGGGGAGCTGAAGACTGGATTCGATATGCCTGGAGACGTTCGTGGCTACTCTCCCCATATATTTAAATGATCAATGCTCTGCATAGAAGGTTTACATAGCAGATAATTAGTGATAGGCTGACTACCCTGCCTTCCAGGCCTACTATTCTGTCATCTAGGCTATGGAGAGAAGCAGACATTGCCGCCAAAAGTTAATTCGGTAAAAGCAGACAACCGACGGTATCGAACCCATTGCGATGTTTGCGGTTGCGCCTCGTATTTTAATTTTCCGATGCCTAACCACTTCCCTACTGCTCAATAAGTATTTATTAGTGCGCGTTGTTGCGATGCCCTTTAAGTTCGGATGAGCAAGTTTTTCTGCCCGGGAAGAGAGGCCTTGCTCGCAGCTGAAAGGGCCCAGCAAATCCGACTTTTTGCAGTCATCGATCTCTGTTCTGTCTGCAGTCAGCCGTTCCTGACAAAGGCGTCTCTATTGACATGAATGATTAACTGCTAAGTGAGGGCCGAGCTGTCACCAGTGCGTGCGCTACAACAGGTAGATTCCGCTTTAGGGGCCTCATTGCTCTTCAGTGCCTTCAGGAGTGATAATAACTTTGAGCCCTTTACAGACTCCATAATGGCGTTCTGAGGCCATAGAGTTCCACACAAGCGGAAACAGAACGGCTGCACTGTCAGAAAAATGGATTCTGAAACTTGTTTACCGGTCAAAGCGAGCACCGTTAAGACCGCAACACCTGACCTGCACATCTTCGAGACGGGCAACAGTACCACCCCAGGCATCCTTGATGTGCGATATCAACCCAACATTGCACATGATGCCGATGTTGTTCAAGCCTGCGTTTGTGCATGACTGCACCCCTGCAATGTCATGCAGCAGCGAATACAGTTCCAGCAAGCTTCAGTACTCTGGCATTCAGGTACATCCAAAATGCTTTAGTCTCAAGCTGGTTTCCTAGGTAACTAACATTTGAGGCGTGCCTCGCAAGAAGCACTAGTTTCCAAGCCTACGCAATAGATTGACGGAGGAGCGAACCGTCCGAACTTCGCTGGACAATTTTTGCAGTGCCTGATGGAAAAGAAAAAGTTGTGTACGTGAAGGTCTGCTGCGCAAACGGATTCATTGGATAGCTGAAGGCGAAATAGGCGGCTGCTGCTTTTCAAAGAACATATTCATACCTTTTCATAGGTTTGTTGAAATGCGATGAATGCGAAATCTAAGGCGTCCCGCTGTACAGCCCTCATCAAAGTAGTGAGGCAGACTTTCAAATTTGGGTAATGCAGTTCAAGCCGTGTATTACACAAAAGCAAAAGAAGGTCCAGCAGAACGAACTGTAGAACCCTTGAGACTAACCTGCCAGCGCGGGAGTCTGGCACTTGACAACAAAGTTGAAAGCTCTTGAAATAACTCTCGATGCCTGCGGGTGTAACCGCACGACGCCACCATAAAACCAGCTTCTCAACAACATCCGACTGCAATCGCTTCAAGTTAAGCACACTAGGCAGACGTCAGCTAGCAGTTTTCTGTGTTTTGCGCACTGCTCCGTAAGACGCTGGTAACTCTCCAACCACTCTTCCTTGCCCTTTGGAGCTCTTGTTGGTGTAAGAGTATAGGAATGCTCACTTGGCGCGGCTGGCCTAACTTCTACTTTAACAACCATTGCGAATCACAAGCCAAGTCACATAGATGCACGGCAGATATAAGCCTACTGTGGGATTCCATGGAGTTTCTCTTTGGTGTCGCAGGAGTCGCTCTACTACATGAAAGCATTTACAGCTCTTGAAGGTCTACAGAGCTTTAGCAAATAGGCTTTGTGTACTGGCACCGCAATGCTTAATCCGTCCACTATGCCCTGGAAGATGAATTTTCCCAAATAATTTGTGCCAACAGGTTTATTACTTAATAGCGTATCACGCAATGACGTTGAGTGCACACCTATAGGCAGCCCTTTGGATGCAGATCCCTTTTCAGGAAGCTGATCCAGACCTTCAGCTGCTTTGTCATCTCCGTGCTGTAGTTTCGCGACTCCGCAGCTCGCCTCTTCGCAGTTTTTGCATATGGTAGTAGGTTGCGGCACATCAGAGTCTTTCCTCACCTCTGGCGAGAGTGGAGCAAGTGCAGGCCCTTTGAACAGCCCTTCTTGGGGCACTTCTGTGGGTTGAAGTTCTGTACAGTATCCCCAACCGACGCTGGGAGATGCAGTCTGAGAACGCAGGGGGCTGTCTAAAGACTGGACGTCGGCTGGATGGCAGTTAACGGGCTCGCGGTTTGGGCTTGCAGCGTGAACTTGCGCTAAACAGGCCCTTGCGGTGGAGGCGACAAAACGAGAAGCAGCCTCCTCACAGGCAACTTTTTTACTCTGGAGAACCCACGATGGCTGCAGAGATGCACTGCACCGTTTCGCCTCCTCCCGCGCCATAACCAACCGCTGCACCACCGAAGCGGCACACTCTTTGATGTGGGTTCGGGCTGCTTCCGCAGCGACTCCCTGTAGAAGACATAGTCTGCCAGTACCGGCTCCACATTCAGAGGTGCACGGTCGTGGACGGGAAGGAGCTGTGCTCGCAGCGCCTTCCATCATGGCGATGGCTTCCGTCGCTAACTAACTGTGAAACGCCGTGGAGACTTCTACAGCACTCAGCCTCGTAGATGCTGGCGGCGCAGTACTGCTGTCTACAGCCACTAGTTCGGCTGCGCGACCACTACGCATATGTCGGGCAAACTGAAATGAGTATGCACAAACTGTCGGGCTTATTATCCTCTTGGCCCGTGAACAACGAACCCCGAAACGTTGCGAGCTGTTCTCCAGACTTCTCAAGAAGAAGGTTTGATGAAAAATAACAAGCTCCTACGAGCCTATGCGATGTTGAGGAAGCGGAAACGGACGGTGCATCTCTCAAGTGTGAAGGATGAATGTCGTTACTCCCGTACAGAGTTTGTTCGGGGTCACTGTCATACAACAACGGACCGCTTCCTAAGCCTTCCCTGCTTCTGTTAGCTATTAATACAATGCACCGGCCAAGCACATTTCGCTGAGGGAGCCAGTCGTGCTTATATTTGTGTATCCTGCAGATAACTGTAAGCACTAAACCCTCCTTGCTCGTTGCGTTATGTTTATGCCTCAAGGAAGGCAAACCTGTGGGGAATACTTCATCGGGTGCTGTGGCATTCCAAAGCAAATGACAATGAAAGCCCTAATATACAATGGATCGCTTCCTGTATAATAATTAGGGGAGGCAACCTAGGGAGTGCCAAGGTGCTAGTACGCCAGCGCAAATCTTTGTGGCTCACCCCCTATTCAGATAAATCAAACCTGATGTTTAACTTTTGGAGCTTTTACGGAGCGATTTCTTCTTAGTCCTGTTGCTAAACACCGTGGTGCATGCGCCGCTGCTGCACCTTCAGCCAACAGCTCCACAGCATCATTCAGGCTGCATGAGGTCTTTGACCCTCTTCAAACATTTCCTAGTGGGCCGCCGTTTAATAGAGCATAATTTTTTGGACATGCAGTGAAGATTAGTATTGGCCGCCATCGTTTGCTCTTTTTGTCTTCTTTCGCCCGAGCAGTACGCAGTGTATGCAGCGGACATGACAAGCTGCTGTAGGCACTCCTAAGAATCTTCTCAAATGTCCTGCATGCCTCTCCCCACGTTAATCATTTACTTAAAACCATTTTAAACATTAAGGAGAAAAGGGGGTGACCAAAAGGAGCAATTCACCTTCAGGCCTCGCATCGGCCTGTCCACCAACGAATCCTTCTTCTTGCAGTTCATTTCTCGTTTTTTGCACCATGGCGAATCGCGGATGTTCTCTTCTTGTGCGCAACTTGCGCTATGAAACCACTCCGGAAAAAGTGAGAGAAGTCTTCGAAAGGGTTGGACGCGTCAAGGATGTCTACTTGCCCATTGATCATACCACAAGGGAACCTCGGTACGTATTTCCTAACAGTAGCGGTTTGCGTGTTTACGTGAGATATCAGCCTATGCTCGGTATTAAACGAGGTGTAAATAAGCTTACTCAGGTGTCCGAGGCTCTGAAATGTCGGTAGTAAAGTGTGTTTACAGTTGCCTTTCTTGACTGAAAGCTTGGGGCACCGGATATTTTTATGCGTTTGCTATTTCTCTCTGACGGTGGGTTGCAACAGGGGTTTCGGCTTCGTTGAATACTTCGAGGAAAAGGATGCTCAAGATGCTGTGCGCCAGTTTGATAGATTTGTACTCGATGGAAACGAACTCTCCGTAATTATCGCACAGGACAGACGGAAATCAGTAAGCCAGTGCAACTCATTCTCAGGGGACTTGCTGCTTGCCTCTCGGGAGGTGCCGGTTTGCTGTTTGGTTGTTTGCTTAAGGGTTTAGCTCAACTTCATGACCACATTTAATGGCTTAAAGTTCGGGGTTTAGGGATCGGCCTTTTGCGTTGCTCTGCCACGTGCGAATGCCCTTGCAGCCCCACACCATGCGGCGGATACTAGCAGAACGTCAGAACGGGTGAGTCATTTAACTCTGCCTGTTTCTGGTTCCCCCCCACGGGTGTAGCTGCTCAGATATGTTTAGGATTTAGAGCTTCACCCTCATAGTGGCGCCTTCTCTCTAAGCCTCAATGCATGTATAGAAATGCTGTCTCGCGCGTTTTCTTTTACAGGAGGTACCAGCGAGGCAGCCCTTTAGCGGGCCGTGGGCCACCAGGGCGTGATTATGGTGGGGGCCGCTATGACGGCCGCGGCGGCCGCTACGAGAGGGGCTACGACGGAGGCTACGACGGCGGGTATAATTACAAGGGGAACGGGGAGATGTATGGCCGCCGCGGCCGGGAGGGCTACGAGGAGGGCTACGGAGCGCATGATGACTACAGACGAGAAGGGTATAGAGGCGGCGTCATGATGGACGAGAGGCGCCATCATGGGGGAGGACGCAGCAGAAGCAGATCGAGGCCCCATGATGGCTATCGCGGAGATCGCCATCGTTACCCGCCAGGGTAAGCGAGCTAACCAGCTAACTACCGTGCAGCGAACGAAACGAGAAAGAGCAAATGATAACCCGCACTAGCGGCCATCTCTAATCAACGCCACAGACAGGCAAAAACTGCCGTGACACTCGATTCATATTTTTTCAGTCAAGTGAAGTGGAGGCGTCAGTTGAGATCGCAGTGAAAGAGACACAGGGTAAACCTCAAAGGCAGATGACAGCGACGGTCGCGTCTTCGAAGAAATGAGGCATTTTAGGGGCCGCACCCTGCAGAGGCTAAAGAGTTGCACACAGGCCGGCAGAGAAGCAGCAACGAAACGTTTTGATCCTCGGCGCGAGCCTTCTGCTGGGAATAAGCCAAAGTCAAACAAACCCAAGGCACTCTTTGTGTAAAGGAAAGCACTGCAGTGGTCGGAGACTCGGGAGGAAAGAAATAGATGACACTCTTCTTAACATGAACCACAACTGCTCTGTGTGGCGCGTACATTGTTGAGCTGCGTGGAAGACACCCGCAGTTAAGGATGCGTTTGTGCGGATTATGAGATGGTCAGTGCATGCTGGTTATGGCTTGTTACCTCCTGGTGAAGCGCCTGTCTCGAACGAACTTCGATTATCTGTAGAGCGTGACGTAGCGACGAGTGCTGTTGTGGGACCAAACTGTGTGCTGCGACGCAGGGATGGAGGACGTCGTGGTCGTTACCACGAGAGGGACAGAGAGGAGGACTACGACACGAGGCCTCGTTCAAGTTCGCGCTAATTAATTCGTTCATTTAAGGGAAAACAACGGCGGGGGCTCTCAGGCATATTGCCGTGTCGCCTCCCAGAATGCAGGGAGAGAAGGGCAGCAGCAGCAGGGCCATCGCGATACACACTTGGTGTATGTAGTTCGTTACTTTTTGCTCGCTATTCATGAATACAACAAACACGAGCGGAAACGCGGTGGCACGCAGTGCGGTCCCGGTGGCACTGCACTGCGTGCCTGCTGCTGCTGCCGCCGCTGCGTCATCCGCACAGCGGAGATGCATGCATAGGTTGGTTCTGTGCCTGCACGTAATGATGGGCTTTGTTTTGCTTGCAAAGAATCGGTTTCAACATCGCGGAATTGCGGACAATGCGCAGGTGCATTGCGCTGCCGTTAACAAGCACTTCACTCATGAGCCTGCATGTTGCATGGGTTGTTATGAAGTACATAATATAGATATACATATCTATACGTGTGTTATATGTAATGTTGACGTCTTCGAAGGGGGCAAACAGTTTCACTAGCAGTACCGTACTTATACTTGGCAGGCAGGCCGCCTTGCGTGTGAGCTTGCCAAAGACAAGAAGAAATGCATTAGCGTCTACAAAAGAAATGGGCGTTGCTGCTCGGCATCATCGCTCGGAGGCCACTTCTCCCGATGCCAAACAAAGTTGAGTCTTTGGACAGCAGAGGCACGGGGAACCAACGCCGTGCAGCACATGGGTCAAGGGTGGAGGGGGGAATGGGCGGATGCGTGTTGGGAATGGAATTGAGCCCGTCTAGGTGGCACCTCCTCCACTGAGCACGTGGCTGTGCACCGCACATTAACCCAATAAAACAACGAACCCGGCCGTCGTCACCCATCTGCCTGCCACAACATACCTGCTGATACGCTGGTGGAAGGCAGAGGATTGGTGACTCCCACGCATTGTGAAGACATCACGAGAGATGCTATGTCCGTGACAACAGATGGCCACGGCAACGGCTTTGGGGTCCAGCACAGAAATAGTGCAGGAGGGGATGAGATGTAAAATGTACAGCAGACTATATATACACTGCATACGTATGTATACGTAACTCTTCCCCTCCCGCCGGACGTTGCGCCGGTTAGTTCGATGCCAGGCTTCATTGAAAGCAGTTCATACAATATATATACACATTCATACATATGCCGTCGTCCGGTTGCTTGTCGTAGTTGCCCCATGTGCGTGATTTGCACAGTTCCGCATAAGTTGGGGGAATGCTTCTATCCGTTAACATTCTTGCTTTGCAGCAGAGTGAATCGTCATTGTCTCACCGAACGCCGCCATCAACGTCTTCTACCCCGAGTCGAACTCTCCATTTTGCTCTCGACTACTGTAGTCAGCGGATTCAGATGCGTGCTGACGACTATGCTGCAACAAGCGGACCGCACAAACACACAGCTAACGTGAGTACTTATTCCCTGTTAAGGCCCGCGCAAACGAGGGGCTGTTGTCTGAGGCACTACGTCGAGACGGAGGGCGGGCAACTCGGTGTATTGGATGCACCTGCTTCGGCGGCTTGTCAATCTTGAAATTCTTTCTCGTTGACGTTTGACTGCCTTGGTGCTCACAGTCAACGGAAAGCCGTCTGCATCAAGCGTAGACAGAAAAGTTCGAGCTCACATGCAACCCCGGACACTCCATGGGCTGTGAGTTCAAACTCAAGCAACCCATCGCTGGGAAGATATAGGGGGAGTGGGGACTCCTTTAAGGGGGGGCCGTATGGATAAAGAAGCGAAAACATGTTGGAGGTGGGGTTCACAGCATACCGTGCAAGCTCCAGTGTGTCTTTGCCAATCACAGACAACGCCTTGTCTGGTGACGGCTGTGAAATCCACGGATGCGCCAAAGCTGAGTTGACAAAACATTTCATTTCACATATGCCGCCGAACATATTTCATTCAACAAATTGGGCAAACTTAACACGTCGCCTTCCACACGTCTCATACAACATATTCCCACATGCGTGTACCCATTCCCTCCGCTTCTACGTTTGTAGCGTGCAATCATCTTCTTTAAGCAAACTAAATATCGCGGCCACGCTGCAGCTGTGCATGAAGGAGAAAGCCTTGCTATTCATTTATGCGTTTGTACAAGCAACTGATAACACAAAATGATGTTCATTTATGCATTTCCCAGGGCGAAACGGAACACTGCACTGTCTGTCATTTCGTTTTTAGCGTTATTTTTATACCCTGAGTTGCGGTGAGCCGCGTTTTCTCGTTCCTGTCCAGCAAGCGACTGAGGAAGTCAATCGCAGCATCGGTTAGGAATGGGCAGGCAGCCCGTGACCAGTTGAGCTGCTTGCTTTGCACTTCTCTCTGGCACACATGCAGACACACACACACACACACACACACACACACGCATCCTCACACTGAGCCAACCCCCTCGTCAACTATCAGCTATCAGGAAGTTTGAACTGTGATGCAACAATGTAATTATAACGCGAACTAACCCGTTCACGGCGGTCGAGCATACAGCGTCAACCGCGAGAAAAACGTGAAAATTAACTCACCGCTATTGCGCTGGCTTTGCTTCCCTCAAAAGGGTATCGCCCAAAAAGCATTAAGTATATCATCACCCCAAAAGCCCACATATCTGCTCCTTGGTTGTAGCGTTTGCTGCAGGTAAGGCAAACAAGCGTTCACACCAGCCACATGCAGTTCCCGCGAAGCCACTAGGTTTCGCGAACACTATCTCCGTATTATGGAATTGCCCCTAGCTTGGACTTTGTTGCGGTTGGTCATGGTTGCTTCGCTCTGCTTCGCCTGCACAGCGGTAGGGCGCATGGGGATTCAATCACCTGATTAGCTCGGGAGAAATGTAGTGTGGACTTCCGCAAAGATCCGTCAGGTATCCGCATTCTGGCAACTGCGGCAAAGCAGACACCAGAGAGATCCCATAAAATGGAAAGAAAAGAGGGATTTCATTTCTACAGCAATGACTGACGTGACTGTGCTCCTGATGAGGGCGGAAGTCATTTACTGACCCTTGCAGACATCCCGAAGTCAATTAGCTTGATTATTGAATCTGCTCCCTTGCTCTTAAAAAGGAAGTTCTCCGCCTACAAGCGCATACGTACAGATGATATTGCACTTGCAGGTCATGCGGGAGTTGGTAGACGGTGCGATGCATTTGTAAATGCACGCCGTTTATGCGAGCAGCAACAACTTGCACTGTTCTTCGTCTGCTGCAAACGCCTTCTTGCGGCCTCTGTGCTGAATTCGCACCTTTACGTCGCGGTGAACAACGCCCTGGCCGTGAAGGTAGGCAAGCGCCGACGCCATTTGCCTGCATAGCGCAGAGGCGTCTTCTTCTGTGAATTGCCTGCGGCTCACAATTTGATGGAAGAGCTCTCCACCGTCACACTTTTCAAGGATGGCATAAAAAAAATGCTTGTCTTCAAAAAATTTAACGAAAGAAACGATGTTCTCGTGGTGAAGCGACTTCAGTATTTCAACTTCTGAGCGGATCATAGCCTCATTCGACGGTCTTCCTGGGGTCATCTTCTCCTTGCCACTCATTCGTCTTTCCATCACCTTCACTGCATAAACCTGCCCGCTTTCTCTGTCTATGCATTCTCGCACTTGGCCAAAAGAACCGCACCCAATGACCCGGCCGATTTTATAATATCTGCGAATATCGTCAACTCCGCGGCGGTGAGCGGGTATGGCAGAGATGCAGCCAGGGGAGCATGAATTCCCCATTGAAGAAGCAGCAACGGCAGTGCTGGCCAGCAGAAACCAAACCACAGATTATCCTAATTTCCGGCATTCCGAAAAAGCCCAGCGCCCCCTGGTGTCGCGGGGCGAGCAGACCAGTGTCATACACGAAAATAAGGAGGTGATTCTGCAGAGTTTCCAAGAAAAACCGTCAATCTAGCAATTTACCTGCCTCGGAAACACTCGGATTCCTACTCTATGCCAACTCGACGCTACGGCCCATTTCTCAAACTGGGGCTGAGAGGTACGAAATCGTGCCTTGCGCATTTCTCTCCCAACGAAGCATGCCTACCAAAGAAAACCCATATGTTGAAAATCATTATTTATTGAGGATTCTCTTTTTTGTCCATAGAATGGGATGCTAGGACAAACTTGGAAATTCTGCATGCAGGCGCGGGCGCCAGGGGCTTTGTTGCTCCAACTCTCACAGTTCATCATTTATACAGCAGAACTATTATTACAATACACATCTCCCGAAGTCTTTTTTGACATTTTACAATCGTATTCAGTACAAACACGACTAAGCGAATGCAGTCAGAGGTGAACTCACGCCTTCAGGGGGTTGGGTAGACACGACACTGTTCCCGATATCCATCTTGTCTGTAGGGCTGAAAACAGAAGTAATTCCCCGGAAACTAACGAGATGCTGCATCATTTGTCGTGTCTGCTGCCCTCGCATGCAAGACAGAGGGATGAACGACTCACCCTTCACCGCATTGCCGCCTCAGTCATCTACAGATACTTAGCCCTCACACAACAGCCGAGATAGTTCTTATCTGCGCCTTTTCGCTTCAACCTGCTTAAAGTAACACAATGGCGCCTCCGCGCACTCCCTTGGCTGAACAAGCAAAGGCGGACTCTCCTGCCTTCAATTGGTACTGAATTCAAACTTGCTAGAGGGCACTCCTCTGCACTTCACAAGCGCGAAGACACTGCATGCTGACTGATATACACAGGTCAGGGTGGCTAACACTTGCAGAGGCGTATATGGTAGCGAACCCTGGGAAAAGAATCAGCTAGAAGGGGCAGGGCCTCACCTTAGCCAGGAGTGCTCACATGTATGTTAATGTCTATCATCTGCTACAGTTTGCGCTCTTCTACACTCTCACATAGAAAAAAGGGCCGTTAATCAAGAGAAATGCCTGGACTAGCCAACATAATTATGTCTCCCTTGCCTTTTCCGCATGGTAACTTGGCATTCCAGCCTTCAAGCAGAGTAAAAATATAGCTGCGAAGAGAGGGTACGCTGAAAGGTCTGATGACAACCTGTTAACTGGCTGTACCAAATACATATCATGTTTTGTTGTTGTATAATCTCAAAGGGGTCCAGAAGGAGGGGAGTAATTGTCTTTCCCTTCAGCGACTACAACAGAGGTTGTCGAACTCGGGCTCCTGGGGCCCCCGTAGACACGCAAAGAGAGGAACAGTTGTGGAGTTCGTTATGCAAAGGAAACGCTATTTCTGCTTGTTGTCTCCCTCGTATGACGAACAAGACAAGGAGGCCTTGCCTTTCGGTGTCTTTTCCGCCAACTCACTTCTCTCGCTTGACTAATGAAGGTTATCATTGATTTCGTGCCCTTGCAGAAACTTACCTATGCGTATTGGCTGCTTGGGCTGGTTACACGTATGATTTTGAGCTTATGCATTGAAGTGGAAGAGCCATTGGGTGTATGCCCTTTTACCTTTGCTCATTTGCACTGCCACTGTAACGTGTCCTCGACCTTAGCGGACGCCCAGTAGTGACAGCAACAAGGTTTAAAGGCTTGGTGTACAAGTCATTAATAAACAGCAACACTTCCTGCAAGTCACATCCAACTGCAAGCATAAACAAACATTTTTTTGATGCATGCACTAAGCCTGTAGGCGGTTCTGAAACACTTTGTTGGCTCACAGTAGCAAGAGAGGGAGCAAAAGTAATTACAAATACAAAAACGCTACTAATATCAGACAATGCACCGGCTTGATTCTTTTTTGGGGAGGTGGGAATGCCATGCCAGGGATCCAACATAGTTTCACCAATTCGCAGTAACAGAAGAAAACGAAGAAAAACCAAAAAAAAAATTTGTCACAGAATGTCTCATCGCCATGAAGGCACTTTCCTAATCCACGACCGCTGGTCACTATTTTGACTGCCTGCCTTTCGGCACAGGGGAGTATATGAAGCATTCTGCTCCCAATTCGAATGGGAGCGTTGCAGATAAATTATGTGCCTCCCCAGCGAGATCATGAAGCAGACTGCACTTGGGGCCTTACTCACACCTGTCTGTGGGGCTCTACATCCAGCGCTACTGCCATTAATAGCGGAGTAACTTTCACCAGTAGGGGTCGAACGCTGTCTCTATGATTGAGAATTCAGGGTTTAAGTCTTAAGCTTACGGTTACTCGCTTTAGGCACAGCAAGAGAAGTCCCCTGGCACTGCTGCGTAGCTTTTAAGGGCAAGGTCCTTAGCCATACCTTGCCTAAACCCTAAACTTTAAGCCCTAGATCCTTGGCCTTATCACGATGCTTGCTTTTTTAAGATATGACCATGACTCCGTTGGTGATGATGGGACCAGCAACCTTTGCAAGGTGCATTATGAAAGGAAAAGCTTGAAGCAACTATTAAATTTACGAAATATATTTACATACACTGTTGGGAAGATCACTGAAACTCAGGACACATTTAGCACCTTTGTGCCTCGCTCATCGTTTGCCAGTAGCAATACGACGGCAATGACCCGTTTTGTCTCTCCATGTCCCCAGTGCTTATTGTGAGCAGGGGATCCCTGTTAGAGCTAACGTTAACTGTTCTTAAGAGTTTGCCCATAGAAAGGTGTAGGCAGACGAGGGTTCCTTATAAGAGCAAAGAGCTGAGCCCTGATTCGGGAGTCTCGCACCGACTGCCCACCTCTTTCATGCACCAAACCTCCTTCACACTACAAGTAGTCCTCTATATGTAGTATGTATATCGAGGTAATAAGTGGACACCTCACTATATGCATCAATACGAAGCATTGATGTATGTGTCGAGATAATAAAAGCTCATTGCACTTTAAAGACCAGTAATAATAAGCATACAAACAAACATATAGGGGCCAACATTGATGTACTGTGATATGGCTTTGCAAGAATCCCCAAGACAACAATTGCATCCGTCGGAGGGTTTCGCTCAGCCGCGAGACAGAAGCCCCCCCCCTCCAGCAGCACACCAGAGTGGATGTTTTTTTTCTTCTGCAGAGCGTTTAAGTTATAAGTTGTATGCAGTGCTTAAACTAAACTTATTTTTTTGTATTCAGGTGAAACGCCTTGTGGCATTTTTACAACACTGCAAATAGGCAGACCGCTCACTGCTCAATTCTCTTCGCATCCGGCGTTGCCAGTGTGTGGTGCGTTGAGTGCCAGTGGTCCGGCCGGAGTCAGCAAGGGGCCGCTGGTAATTGCATCGAAAAACGAGAATTATTGATTAAAGCATTGTCAATGCCCTTCTGTCTTTTCTCTGCGTCTGCAACCAAGAAAGCAATACACTCTGTCTCTCGTTGATTGCTCGTTTCACGAGCGCCGTCTTCCTTCCCCTCTTCATTCGTTAGTCCGCAGTACCCATCATCACTTCCACAGTCCAGAGTTTTATATTACCTTCAAGTGGCCTTCTTTGAGGTATATTGGTTGTTTCGGCTTTGTACGCTTGACCACTGGTCACGTACGTGGCCGTCTGGCGCTCGCAATCAAGCCTATCACCGTCCGTTGTTGTTGCTTGTCGAGGCTAGCAAACGAACGTGTTAGCAGACAATGTACTGGGGGGAAAGCAACAGTTAAACGGCTCAGGTTTGTGGCGGCGATGTAACAGTAACAGGGTGTCGCTATAAGACGCTTCTAGCTGACCTTCGGACGAGGCCCGTTGTACCTTTTTGCTGCCGTGTCTGTCTTTCTAGCATCTCAGCAAAGCCGCTCAATCACCACGTGCCGTCGTACTGTACCTCCTCCTCGCTGATATTGCGAAGAATCACCCGGTTTGGGTAGCAGAAAATGGACGGGCCCGCTGCGCCTCTTGACCCGCCTCGCCAAGGGAAGAAGGGAAGCTCATCATCTGAAGAGCTGCTGCAAACGCGCGGAGGCGATGTGAAGATTGAGTATGGATGTTCTGCTTCGTGGGGAGGTGGCACAGATGCGCTTGCTGGCAAGGAGGCTTGTGGTACGTCAACCACTGCGGATTCGCCCCCTGAGACTTCACCAGTTATTGATGGAGAAGACAAAACTCTTGCAGCATCCACATCCGACTCTGCATCTGACTCAGACATGCATGGAACTGAAGAAGAACATTCTCTTGCAGGTGGATTAGCGGGAAGGAACAGTTCAGGTGCAGCAGAAGTACGACTGTCACGTTCTGCCTGTGCTGCCTCGCTCGACGATGCACAAGAACGAGCAGTTGCCGATGGAGTGGCCGCAGCCGCAGTGACGGCAGCTTCTGGGGAGCACCAAAAATCCGGAAAGCGGACAGAAAACCCCGGCAGCGATTCGTTGCTGAGGAGCAGCGGGCAGCTGGCTTCTAAAGCGTGGGAAAGTGCAAGGACGCATGCAGCTGCTGCAGCATCAGCCACAGCATCTGGTGTTGCAACGGCGGACTTCTCCTCAATTAAAGAGGCTACGACGAAGCCGCTGCTGGTGGCAGCTAGCTACATTGGGTTGGGGTCCTTCCTGGATGCGCCTGCTGCGAACACAGAAGAAGACGCACTTTGCAAGAATGCAGAATTAGCCTCTGCTGCTCCTGCTCAGGCAGGAAAGGCACTCAAGGCTGACAGCTCTACAGTCGAAGCGGGGAGTCATAGCCGTGCAGCAGAAACCTCAGCAACACACAACGGAGGGGGGACAGGCAACTCTGGATGGATGTTCGGCCGCCTCCGTCTACCTGCACTGACGCAGTGGCTGTGCTCCGCCAACGTGGCTTGCGATCGGCCTCTGGGATGCACGGGGGCTGTTGCTGATGCAGAAACAGAATTAGAAGGCAGCGAAGCGGAAGCTGCTGCTTCAGAGCACTTGAAAACAGTTAGGTTGGCTTCTGCCTCTGCAGCAGCAGCGACCGTCGCTGGTGGTGATAGTGTGTTGAGTGAGCCTGAGGACTCTTGCACAACGGACGGCGGCACCTGCTGTACACCACCTACTCCAAGGGCAACGAAAGCTGCGAGGGGAAGTCTTCTAGATGCATGTGAGCAAGGGATAGCTGCACCTGCTGCTGGTGCTGCGGGTGAGATAGGAGATGGACGTGCTACCGCCTTGTCAGCAGAAGCCTCGGAGGGGTCTGAGCCGGCCCTGACTGCTCCAGAGAAGGCACCAGGCACTAGCCTTGCCCGTGATCATGGCCAGCTTCCGGTGCTGGAGGGAGAGGGAGATGGGATGAACGAGGGGAGCGCTAAAGAGACAGCAGACGTAGCAGGGAAGGACGAATTGCAGGGAGACCAGCAACAAAAACGCAGACTTTGGGGTTTTTTGGGTTCCACGTTGGCAAGTTCTTCCCGTCGCTCTGTTGACGTTGTTCAGCAAGCAGCTACAACTGCTGTATCTGCTGCTGGGGCAGCGAGTAGGGCGTTAGATGGTTTAGTGGTCCCTCTCTTCGGTACGTGCATGCAGCCAACAACTCACTTGCGTGCGGACAGTGGACAAACATCAGAAGGAACAAATACTCCGGAAACGGCAGAGGGGGAAGACGAAGGGCCAGGAAACCTGCTGAGTGTTGAGGGGGAAGAAGGTGGATCATCACAGACAGATCCCTTGACCACTGATTCTTCTGAAACAAGCTCGCCTGGCCTGCTAAGCGAGCTGCAGAGGAGGCAGCGAGCCCTTGCAGAGGCGGTGCGGAGCCGCAGCACAAACTTTTTACAGCATTCTGTGGCTCTAACAGCTTCCTCGACTCTATCTGAGGCGCGATATCACTTGGCGGAGATCGTTGATACAGGCGGCCCGGAGGTATTTCTTCCTCATTCAAAACCAGCAACCTGTCAAACCCTATTTTCACGCTTTTCACCTCCTTGGACTGTGCAAATCGCTTTGTGACACCATGGGCATGCATGCGTATTGCAGGAAGATAGAGGAACATACAGTAGAATATAACTAAATGAAATGGAGAGCCAGCGTTGTCCATATTCTTTTTTCTTGCTGTGTTGTGTTGTGTCGTTCACTTTGCAGGTTAGCGGAGTGTGGGCTGGGGTTAAGGTGGGCCTGGGCATAGCGACGCTGGCATCCGGCCATTTGATTTTGGGGGGAGCAATGGTCGCTGTGGCAACGAGTTCGCTGGGTAGTGCTCTGCTGTGGGGGCGGCATCGCCAAGAGGTCTATGAGATAATGCGGGGAGATTACGTAGAAGGGGAGGCGCCTCAGGCTTCATCATCTGCAGTTTCAGAAGGAGAGGAGGAACGTGAAAGAGGCGAGGCTGAGGAGGCGGGAATGCTCAGCGGCACCGCCAAAGGGAGGACTACAGACAGCTCCACAGAGACGGCATCGCTTCCCCTGTCCTTGGCTTCGCTGTCTCCAGTTGATGCTGCCGAAGAAGGAGGTGCAAGTTCAATGGATAGAAGCAGAGAAACCAGCGAGCTGGTCACAGGGCCAAGTGGGAACAGCAATGGGGGCCTAAAAGCGCTGGAGGAATAAATGGCTCTTCGGGGTCCCAGCACCGGCATTTTGGCTCGAGGCAAGAATGCAGCGGGGTTGGAATAATGCCATGCGTTCGTGTTTGTTTTTTTTTGGTTTCTTTACAGAGGCATAAGGTGGATTTACATAAACAAACGGTTCTTTACAAACAAGAAACAAATCGACCTGCTAAACGGGTCGGTGCAATGCTTTGGTCTGTGGGTATCACATGGGCACGAAGTAGGGCTGGTGGGTGGAAGGAACCAAGCACGATAATACAATGTGTTTTTGTTGAACTGGAACCTACCTGAGTGGCGGCCTACTGGAGGCGTACTACTTTCAGGGGGCTTTACTACACAATCCTTGCAAAGAGCATGCTGAATGCATCTGGAGAACAGCAGTTAAAGAACCGCTAGGAAGAAGACAAAAGTGTGTGTGTTTACCTTTCGCGGAAGGCACAATTGCATGCCTTGCATTGCAGTTGAGGGCCTTCCTTTCGGAAACCTTAAAATTGGCGAAAATATGCTTCGTGGCTTCCTTCGCAAAGACAGCTACGGGGTGAAGCTTCAGTGTCAAGCTTTCATTCTGTGCAGGGGAACCCGGTTTTTTGGGGCCTTTTCCTGGAACTAGGACAAAATTAAATATATTTTAGGGCAGAGATAAAACATTTTAGAGCCTGGGAACTCGAATGTGGAGTGGCCTTCTCGCTGCCTTGTGAGAACTTAGACGTTAACTCGACTAGCTGAGTGCAGAAAGCATTCCCGCAGCAAGCAGAAACTGCTGGGACAGGTAACCCTTGCATAAGATGCAGTAACGAAGTTATCAATGCGGGGGGTCGGTTCAGGTATTGGCTTCCATCTGCATTGGCTGCTACACAATTGTGTATTTGCCAGTTAAGCATTTAAGAGGGTCTCTAGACATTAGAAAGCTGGTGAAGGTAGAACGCTGGTAATGCCTTAATGGCCTAGCCAAGAAGGAGGAAGAAGGACAGATTGCCACCTAACAGTTTTCCAATAATAGCGGGGGAGTCTAGATAGCACCCGCCCAGTACTCTTCCAGCCGCCGCAGTGCGTGCTGCAGTCCAAGGATGCCTGCTGTTTTGGAGCGCAAAGGACGCATCTTCAGCTGTTTTCAGCTGTTTCTTTTGCATTCTGTCTTCCTCTGTGAGGCGAACTGCATCTGAAATGCCTGACCTGCGGGAGGCAGCGTGAGCTTCTACGCCTAATACTGAAGGGGAGCGGGGGGAGAGTATAGAAAAGTGGTTGCTAGATATCTGGACTAAAACTTGTCTAAAGAGTGAATCCGTTCGGTAGGAAGAATACGGGGGGAGGGAAACTTGGCGTATACTGGGGGGCGGACGCGCCGTATAGAGTCGAGGGAGAAGAGGAGCTGCTGCAGAATTTCAAGGATATACTCACCGGTAGAGCTTAAAGTGCTAAGAATAAACTGGACTTGGCGAAGGCAAGAAGTGAGAAGACAATCTACGTGTAGAGGGGCCGCAATGGTCTGGTCAGAAACACCGAGTCGTCTGCGCCTTGAATAAGAGCAACATTTCCCTTAAGTCTAATCCATTACGAGTAATTTAAACGCAATCATGATCTTTAATTTAATTTTCGGAATGATTTGACTGAGCTTTTTCGTGTTGGTTTGCGCAGCCGCTCGTGTTTTCAGGAAAGCTGGTTGCCGCAGATACGCCCGAAGAAGCGCACCCGTGAAGAGCAGATCATCTTCCTGGCCCCAACCCATCCGGCACAGGAAGCATTTCGATTCATGAGCTTCTAATCTTCTTATTTAATTTGTTTTTGATTAAAAAGAGACATTGAATGAAAAAATCTTTTTCCAAGGGTCCCTGCAGTGGGCAAAAGGAGCAGCAACACAGGGGACGGGCTACTCCCCCGTGTGCTTGCCTTTGTTGCATTTCGAAACCCGAAATTCCACATAAATCTTTTTTGCATCTGAGCAGTTGAACCTCTTAATTTGTCTCAGGGCGTATTGACGTCCAAGCAAGCTGCTCGCTAGTCACAACAGGGGAGCAGTGCCTTGGTGTTCAAACCAGTGTTCTGAATACCCGCAGTGGGAGATGGTGAACTGCCTCTCCCTCCCTTATTGCATCGGTTAGCGCATGAACCGGTGAAATTATTGGTTTTCTTTACATAACCATGAAGACAGGGACGAAGACGCACTGACTGAAGTGGCCTTTCCATACTCCACCGCTGCCACGGTATTTGCGCATTATTTTTCATTTTTATGACAACTCTGCCAGTTGTCACATTTTCAAACACACACGACGAAGGAAGTCTTTGTTCATGCTGCTCAACTCGCTCCCATTGTTGCAGAGAGCAGCGACAAGCAGCAAAAACCGCCACCGCTGGAACCCTCGAGAATACAAAAAATAGGAATGCGGTGTAGAAGGAGCAGAGGCCGACTCCGGCTTATTCATTCGCCCGCATGCCGAATGCAACGGCTGCGTTCGCTCGCACACGCTGGGGCGTTCTATGTTTTTTTGTTTGCAGTATTTTTAACGGCAGTAGCGGCATATTCCAACGGTGAGTCATAGACAGCTGCTTTGCACTGCACCGTCAAAACATCAGAATGACAAAAGTTTGCTCAATGCTCATGGGAACGATTGTTAGCTAACTGCTGCTCCTTATGGGCTAGGGACGAAGGCACGGGGACTTCGCATCTGTACGCTTGCGCGGTTGATTGACCTAACCTGCCGCTGCATGCGTTCTTCCTTTGCTTATGTTTTGCAGCTGTACCCAGAAGGAAGTCCGGGGGAGACTTTCGGAAGAGCATACACGGGTCAACGAACAGTTTGGGGGATGAAGAGGCAAGGGGTACACAAATTCAGAGCGCGTTTTCTGCATCTCCCCATCGTATCGTTGAAGGCCCATTGGGATATCTTCAGGTGCGAGCAGTTTAGCGTGCGTTTTATGTCTTTAAATTGCCTTTTCGGGCTCTTAGATAAACGAAAAGTGTGTAAGAAATTGTTTATTGGTTCGCATTGGCAGCCGTTTAGTGCCCTAGTACTTGAAGGTGATGCTTCTTGCAGTCCTCTGTTTAAGCCGCTGGTTTGACGAGAGGCTGACCTTAATCATTACACACTTCGGCGTTTTTAAATGCAGGAACAGTGATATTATTGAAAGATGTCGCTGTGATTACTTTAAAGTATTCAATTTCGCGAGGTTCTTGTTTCTTCAGTCAGGATTATTTTCTCCTTTATTTTCGAAATTGAACTGAATTATATTTGTGCAGCATGTATGTTGAGCTATGTATTGTGTGCCTGCTATGCGTGGGTGCTGCGTACCAGCTCACAGCGACGGCTCCCAGGCGCAAAAAGCGCGGCCTCTCAGAGGGCGAGAGACAAGCAAGGAAGCGGGCAGAGGAACGCAGAGCCTATCAGTCTTATGGTGACAAAGACCACATGGCTGACAACGAGTTATCTTCTGAAAATGAAGAGGATAATTTAGGGCGCCATAGATATGTCTCCAAATACGAAAGATCTGATAGTCTAGAGCCTAGAAGGCCCAGTCCGACACCCCATGCAACAGGCATTACTCACACCACGCAGCAACAACAACCAACCTCCGCTCAGCTGCCGAACTCTGCAGGGTATGCATCAGTGCTTGACAAGCTGCACGAGTTTGAAGCCTCAGATGACGAAGATGATTCGACTGGACCAATCAGTCAAGCAGCACAAGGAACAACCTCAGCTCAACATCAAAGCCCCGCTTCAGGGATAAACACGGCAAGCGGTGAAAATTCAAGAGGCAGTCAAACTCTGGCATCAAGCACAACTCAACAGTCTCATGAGCACCGCCAAACTAACGTTGTAGTTGAGCAGGTTCATCAGCCAACCGTATCGCACACTTCCGGAAGTAACGGACCCATCAGCCCTCCCTCCTCCAACAGTACAATTGGCAGAAACGGCGCAGTGGCGGGAGAGACCGCCGCTGATGCCATTTCTGGTGGGGAGTCTTCCAGCTCAGAGAGCAGCCAACGCAGCGGTTTAGAGACTGGGAGTTCCCCGCGCAGCTCAGGGGGACATGCACAACAATACTGGTTAGCAGGGGGGAAGGACGATACGCTGTCTGATCTTGTTAGAAGGGGAATTGGAAGCGGTGGGTTCTGTTGTTGCTTGAGCCTCCTTGTTTGGTTCCATCAGTGGCGGTCTGGAGTAGAGGAGATGCAAACTAATGAGCATAACAAGGCCGGCGTTGTTCTTTGGCACTAGAGAGAAAGTTCACTACTGCACTGGGGTCTACAGTGTGTGCGTCTATTGCATTGTTACTTTGTTCAGAATTACTGAATTGCATTGACCTGCCGCTTGGCTATCAAGAGCTCGATGCGAAGGTCGACAGCTTTTGTATTAATATCAAGAAGAAGGGGATCACATACCCAAACCATCCTACCCAAACGGCCTGCCGTAAAGCTGCCAAACATGTTGTCACCCAGGCTCGGCGGGTTTACGGAGAGTGCAGTGAAGGCATCTATAGTCAGTGGCCCCCTATTCACCCTGTAGCACTCTATACAGCCGCTACCCTAAAACCTTTGCCATTAGAAAAGGTGGTTCGCCCCTTCTGTTAACGAAATCGTGGAGAATGATCACTTAATGGCTGGTACAGGCGCTGGCTTGCGGGCAACCACGGTAGTGCTGCTATAAAAGCTTCAATCAAGCCCCTGTTCCCGTGTTGTTACTGCTGTCCTCCTCCGCCTTTCCCGATTGCCCTAATAATTTTATTATCGTTTGTCTGCAGAGTGCCTGAATGCAATGTGGCTCTCCCCCGTCATCGCAGGGACCACCAAACTAAGGAGCCTGATGGGAAGTAAGTCTTTACTTGCGTTCGAACGGCAGCTATATGACTTCAACGCCGAATGCGCTTACTCTCAAAGGCGGGTTCATATGTTCAAATTGTTTTTTTTTGAGATGGATGCCAAAATTAAACGCCAACTGCAGCTTCGGTTGGGACTGGAGTTTTCTTCTGTTTGAGCACAGTGCTGGGATTCCTAATATTGTTGTGTTGTCCATTTCCTTGCAGTCCCACAGGTAGCCGATCTCAATCTGCTAAGGACCTACATACGAGATGCAGTGGAGTCACCCAACCTTATGCGAGTTTGGAGGTATCCCAGTATGGAGGCGAACTCCTGCATATTCGGACATCAGTTTGAAGCGTTAGTAGAAATGGAGAGACTGGAAACTTCTGCACTAATTACTCATGCTGAAGCAGAACGGCGCGATCAAATCGTGAGCTACCTTACACATTTAGATAAAGCAGCGGGCAATCTGCTGCCTCAGCTCATCCTTCACACAGATTCAGCCGTTGGTGTCAGGCGGAGGAAAATTGATGTTTCCAGCGCACGACATTAGTCAGTGCACGTGTTAATCAGTGCACGTCTTAATCTCTCCCGTGTGGCTGTGCTTTGCCGCAGTTGAAAAGGCTGCGATTCTTGCTGCTTCTATCTCAACGGCAAGTGGTGGATTCAGCAATGCTAGGATTTCTACTGAGCCTGTTTCGCATGGACCGTTGTAAGCAGAGCTTTAAGACTGCCCCGAAATACAGGACACCTGATGGCAACTTTATTGATGCAAAAGGGCTTTTCCAGGCTTTACTAGCAGACGCAATTGCCAACATGTTTATCCTCGACCTGCAAAGGTGCAATACGCCAGAGGCCATGGAAACCGGTACTAAGGCTAACGTTCTGTGTGCACATTTAATACAAGACGCAAAGGTGCGTGCCACTCTCAAACCTATTCTTTCCTTAGTGGCAAACGAAGACTTGGAGGGGGCTAGACAAAAGGCAGAGACCTTTGCCCAGGACTTACAAAAAGCAAATGAGGATTGGGAGGACATAGAAGCTACACAAGCTGTTGCTAGAGTGCATGCTGCACTGTCAGTTTCCTTGAGTAAGTTTCTAACTAACCTCAGTCGCTCGCCCCAGTGCTTTTGAGTCGACGACTACTCGAGAACCCCTCGTTATGAAAGACCGGCCACTCCCCATATCAGCCACATACTCTGGGGAAATAAGAAATCCGGCAACAGTTAAAGCATCCAAGTTCGCGCCAACTTGCTGAATGCGTTCGTGTTCACAGGCTTTGCTCTGTCTTCATGGAAGGGAAAGCTTGCCAATTGGCTCTCTAACCAGAGGCCGCTCAGGCTGTTGCTTCGCAAAGTGTTGGGTGAAGTGACGGCTCTTATCTTCGAGGGCAACGCAGAAGCAGCGAGGTTCGGCGTGCAGGTGACGAGCGTAGAGGAGGACGCAACGGTCACCAGTGGGGCTTTGTTCAAGTACGCCCAGATGCAGGTAATGCGTGTAGCGGCAGAAGCTCGATTTTTCTGCCAAACTGGATATAAGGGACTAGGCAAGGCAGTTGGCAGTTCACTGAAGACAGTCACGCGCAGCCTTGCGCGTGCAGAAATTGGCGAAGACAGGCAACAAGGCAACGGACACAACGGCTCGTCGTCCGGTCAGAGTTTTTCTGAGGTATCATCTTCAGTGGATCTCATGATGGGGGCGCGCCGGTATCCAATGAATATGCTAAACCTCACAGTACACGATTCTTTTCCTTCGTTTCTCTCTACGCGAATATCCAAGAAGCCACGCCGTATTGCTGGTTCAGTAATGGCTTTGGTCGGAGCTGTATCGGGAAAGAAGCTTAAGAGTGCTCTGAAGAAAATTGAAGTGAAGGGAAGGCGGGTATTTGCAGATGCAAACTTTCTTAAACGGCGATGGTGGAGCGTTTTGGCGGGAATTGTGAGAAGGTTACGGACGAGCGAGCAGATGGCCCTCCCGCTTATCGTTCTGTTGTCGATCCATTTCTTTGTCGTCAGTGTTTCCTTTGCTGCTGTTGCGACTGTGGCAACGCAAGCAATTGGTGCCTTTTGCGTTGTGGTGGTGGTTCTCATGATGTTGGATCTCCTGCAGCTGGGTGCTTCCCTCAACCTACCCTAAGACCAGCAAACCTGCATAAGGTTATCGTTAGTACACTGCTACGCTGATCTCACTTGCTCACCGTAGCAGACCTTCATCACCAAGCCACTTCAAATTGCCATTTGAAGATGTCTGCACCTCTTTACCGTGCAGCATATACTGCAGGCGCGCCCGCTTAACAATATGGCTATGCCTCCACGAGTCTCTGTCCGGTCAGACCTGGGGCTGGCGCCGTCTACCTCCGGATAAATGGGATAAAGGCCGATTATTGCACGTTTCACAACTAGCAGTCCAATATGCATCTAGGGTGAAACGTAGTCCGTCTGGCTATCAAGCCGAAAATGAAGTTCGTTCACGGGCAGGCCGGAAAAATTCGCCAGTTTTCCTGGCATACCACCGAGCGGGACAGGCCGGGCTCTATGTGAAGCAGGGGGCAGGAGCTTTAAGGCAGCCGAGACCAGCAGGTGCCACTATAACTAAGAGAATAGGGTGAGGGAAACGGCCCTATTGCTTTCCAGACGATGACTGCGAATTCGAGTGATGTGCTGTCTGTAATGTGCATTGTCATTAGCGATCTAAAGATGGGCGGAACTGGAAAACACGGCAAGCAAACAAGTTCCTTTTTCCGGGCTGAATTAGGCAAACATGTGCCAAGCTGGCTACAATACGGTGGATCCAGAGGATATGCGTTCCTAGTCACAGGAGAAGTCTGGAGATACTCTTTGGAGCCCTCCACCAAAGCTGTTCAACTTGTGCAGCGTCCACCAAACTAAAGGGACGGATTCATCATGCAGGAGCAAAGACAAAAAGCTGGAGATGAAATTGTCAAAGATCGGGGTGTTTTGAGGTCTAGAGAAGCCAGCAGCTGCTCAAGAAAACCTCCTGTACAGCAATGAGCGAATTGCTACCACCCCGCGGGGTCACGCACTGCCCCGCCTCGACGCCGGTTTGGTGAGGACCTTACGTACAAGAAATGCAAATATGCACCAGATTTTGCTTCAATAAAGTACACAACAACAAACGAGAATATGATAAGAGCTCCTTAAAAGCTCAGCCGGGATGGGGGGCCGCAACAGTCTACCTGTCTGTAGGCTTGATGATGCAGCTTTTCACTCGCTACATCTTCTCACAGCTGCTGCGGCGGTCTGTTGAACCATTCCTTCGTCATCTGCAGCTAATAAGGGAAGCAAAAAGTACACCGCATGCCCTGCAGCAGGGCCTCCTGGTATATGGATAAGGGGGAGCCGCTGGCACATCTGCTGCGTCTTAGGGGAAATTCGTTTGCTGTCCCGTTGTAACTGATTCACTAAACAGTTTAAATTGCATGCAGCGAAGAAGCGCTGCATGTACAAGAGACCTTTGCAGCTGTTTCAAGCACAAGCTCTAAGGGGCGCATGCACTGCATGCACAACACCTGAATAAACATCTGCTGCCCCTGCGGAACCCTCTTGTACTACCCTTCCCCGCTCCAGGCATCGTATTCTGTCGGCTGTTCTTCGTTTGCCTCTCCGCTGCCCACGGAGTCACCTAGGACCTCCTTACCACCTGATGCCAACTGCATGAAACCTCCCTTAACTTTATTATATTTGCTAAAAGGTCTAACCCGGCTCCCACTATTCTGTCTCTTTCGGAGGTGTGGAGAGACGCACCCCTGTTCTGCTGCACCGTCTTCTGTCTTTCTAAGGTTTACATATCCCTCTTGAGTGTTTCCTTCTACCTCTTCAGTGCTTTTATTATCCATTTCTTCATCTTCTTCTGTCTTTGTCAACGCTGCTGGGCTCCGCCGGCTGTCTCTGTGGGCCTTCCACACAAGCGAGGTCCCCAAGGAGCCAGCGGCAAGCGCCACCATAAAGCTGCCCACCAAGAGATTCCCAGATAAGACAGAGGCCACCCCCACTCCCACCTTCACCGTAGACCAAGCGCAACCCAACTGAAGAAAGGAGAATACAGCACACACCACACACCATTTATGATACGCACAATACAGCATAGAGTAGAGATACCCCATATGAGGACAGTGTCATTGCTGCAGCAAACAGGCACGTCTATCGGTGTCCGTCTGGTAACAGCTCCAGCCTCTAAGTGTGCAAGATGAATATAACTACGAGAGCGAACCCCGTTAAATTTCTTGAAGCTTCTTTAAAACTAAGAGTGGGTTACGCTAGGGTGCAGTACTAACAGGAGCGATAAGATGATGCGTGATTATAATTGTGGAGCAGCAAAATAAGAAACGGGCAGCTCAGCTTACTTCCGGCCCACTTAGTTGGACGATCTCGCTGACGTGGTGCTGCAGCTCTGCAAACGATTTCGCAGAGGTGACGCCAGCAGAGTGTCTGGCTAGCTCGCGGCTGACAGTTTGCACGTCTTCTGTAACTGTTCCTTTAACTTGTTTGATGCAATTTAGGAAGTCTATTAGGGCGTCACTGATCTCCTCTTGTTCGTTCGTCGGTGCCTGCTGCTCCTGCAGAGCGAAGGTGGCTTCGTGTTCACCGCTGAATTCATCAAAAGCAGAAGACTGGAATATGTCTTCAGAGGCTCCTTCTCCGCCGGATGCCTCAGCCCACACGTCCGCCTCTTCTTCGGTTAAGGGCTCTGAGACTGTCAACGCATTTTCTTTTGTGGGTTTCGCTGCCTCTTCTTTCGAGTGTCGAGCAACACTCACACGGCGGCCGATTCCCCATCGGTGTCCGCTTCTACAGAGGGTCGACATTCTCTTCATTTTGCTGCTGTCCTCTTCAACTGCACAGGGGGACATGTAGAGAGGGAGGCTGGTCCATCGGTTCCTCTAAAGCCGAATACGAAAGCCATGGCTTAAGCCAGCTCCGTTTGGTGTTGCGTTGCAGTCTGCTCAGTGCCTTGCGCCCATGTAAAGTCAAAATCTGCTGCGTTCTTCACAATGGCATTCCCTGCCTCCATTGGTCCCTCGTGACTCATAGACCCTGTTTTCGTCTTAGATTTTTCTTCCGGCTGTTGGAAGTTGGGCTTATATTTGTCTTAATTCTTCTGCTGGAAATATACTGCCTCTTGTTCAGTTTATTGCGAGACATTCAACGATGCAAACGAAACAAAACAAGTGAAACAAAACAAATGGTTAAGTACAAATTGAATCCGCTGCCGCTCTCGATCCGGTGCTGGCTACGGCTGGCAGCGGCTCGTGCTGCCCATTCTCTTCATATCTTTGCAGTGCGTTTTGGAATCCCATAAAACTGAAGTCCACACTCAATATATTGTGCTTTTAGTGTTCTTTTCTGGAGAAACAATCCTCCTGCAATATACCTCGATGAACCGAACCGCACCACCTTCTTCCCGCTGTCTTGGTTGGACCACAGCAAGCTGTAAATCCCCAGCTCATCCGAAAAAGTATTCTACAGGTTCTGCACAATATTAAAAAGATCTTTAAAGAAGTGGCGGTGCGGACGAAGCGGAAAAAAGGAAGGCTCGGGGCTGCAGCTTCTGACCGGAGTTGCTCCAGCGGCAAGATGAATGGTGTGATCTGCGTGTGTGGTGGCGTGCGAGAGCATAAAGTTGTTATTTTTAACTTAGTTTTAGGTTGGTGTTAAATATCCAAGCCATATAGAATTACATAACCAAGATATTATCTCTCATTGTACACCACTAGGACAAATTTGAAGCGTCGATGAATTGTGAGCAGCGCGGTGGCGTGCCATAGGGGGCCCGGAAGTTTCACTAGAATGAAAAATGAAACATCGTTTAAATTCAGAGGCATAGAAATCCAGTAATTACACCATATTTGCTGCTTTCAAGTGGGGGGTTATACAAAACCCGATCCGCGCGAGGTGAACCCTACAGGGGCGACTGTCGTTGCATACCCGGAAAGCTTCCCAAGGCGTTGGCTTGTTTATTGAAATGTTCCCGCCGGCGTTTTTTCTGTTCCACAATTGGACTATAAGGGAGCAAAACAATAAGCTGATATGTGGCAGCGTACAGCACCCGCAGCAGAAGCAGCAGGGAAGGGGGGTTGGGGGGGGGAGTGCAACTTACGCTGGCATCGACTAAGCGGGCGGAGAAAACATTATCGCATCCTGGCAAGTGAACTGCAATTCTAGGGATTCTCAGGCCACGAGAAACAGATGAAAAGGAGTTATTTGCGGTACTGGGGGGGAGTGGCTTAACGTACACTAGGCGCAAGCTTCTGCTTTGCCGACCCGACAATCATTTGGGACAGGATGAGGTTTAGAGTTAAGTGCTTGGAGTTTAAAGAGTCAAATCTCACCATAAAATTGTCTAAATTTAACTAAGATGAGCTTATGACTCAGTCTCATGGGGGGCTTCTCGCGGTTTCTGTCTGCATTTCGCCTCTTGTTCTGTTGCGTAGCCCGTTTGGCACATCTGCCTGCACTGTTCGACGGAAGAGGAATTCAGTGAAATATTCTGTACAGAGCCTTTTGATGCTGCTGAGAAAGAAAAACAGAAAATGTTTCTGTGCGAACTCCATGGCGCTCCGAAGTTTCGTTTTGCTTGCGTATTGCACTTTTAAGTGCGAGAGGATCTACAGCGCCCCTCCAAATGGAGCGCCTCTTCTGATTCCGACTCTGTGACGCCTTAATGTTCACTTGAAAAACATCGTACACAGATGCCTGGTCTCCTGTAGGTACTTCTATTTAGTCAGTTGCCCCTACATATATAGGTTCCCCCATTAATTCAAGCACCTCTTTTTGTACAGGCATCCCTACATAGGCACCTGCACGTATGCAGGCACCTCTGTTTATACACGCGCCTCTATTTTCGTTGTCTCCTGCCACTTATGGCGTGTACAAGTGAAGCCGATGGTGTCGTGTTGTCTGTCTCATTTACTGTTCTGTGCCGTTCGGTCATATGCAGTTACAGGCACAAAAATGCACAGTAACGACTGAGACAAATGAAGGAGTATCTAATGCTGCAGTTATTTCGGTTTCACTCTCGGTTTGCTGCGATTTCAGCTTTGAGCGCGAGGCTGTTGGCTTGTTGGTTGCAACGATGCTTCAAAAAGAAAGACACGAGGGAAGAGTTGAGAAGGGCAGTATGCAACTGCAGAGAATAACAACTTTACGCTGTTCCCATTTATGTTCCCATATATTCTTTTCATTCTGGGGATGGTGTATGCCGTGTGCTGTGGGGTTGCAGACGAAGTGGGCCGTTTAGCATATTTTAGTTGTGCGTTTCCCTCCATTGGTGATAATGTCGTGCAACCGCTGATGAAAGAAAAGTTTAGTCAGGTGCGTATATCAGCCCATGGTAAGAAGCTTCTGCTGTTCAGGTGTTCACCTTTACGCGTATAGCGCCCAGTTTGAGTGCCGGCGACACCTTTGGTGTGGACCGCCTTTGCTGCCTTTCTGGGGAAGCAGTTAACAACCCTCTCGGCACCTCCAACCTTCATAGACGGAGCCCTGAAGTTGTCTGTAGACAAATGATTTGCAGCAAATGTATAACGGCAAATCCATTTTTTGGTAATACCTTCGGTGTTCTTGAACTTGGGGTTTTGCTGCACTCCATAAGAAAGAGCGCGAATTCCAAATATTGCTCAGACTCAAAATACTGACGATACCATCAATATGTATGTGAGAGTGCGCGAAGCAAAATTGAGAGTAGGGAACGCCGAAGCAACAATGGAGTAAAACGAACAGTTATACAGCCTTTTAACTTGTAAAGCCAATAAACCCTAAACCCTAAACCCTAAACCCTAAACCCTAAACCCTAAACCCTAATAGTAAATACAGCAACGAAGGTAGGGACAGGGGAGCTCAAAATTAGGAGAGTTGGTTCAATGACCGCTTTGCTTACAGGGCTGTTGCTCCTCAAATGCCAGTTCTCTCTAATCGTCGTGCATCGTCATGACGCAGCGGATGCATTCCGTTTTTTTCAGCAAATCGAAGGCCTCATTGATTTGTGAGAAGTGCATGCTGTGGGTGCAGTACTTCTCCAGCCTGCAGCAAAATGTAGAGTGTAGACTCTGACAAGATCTGCCGTTCTACGCAAGCAGATTCAAAATTTGTACAGAAGCAGTCAACACTTCCCCTTCAGTGGTAGTTGCACTTGCAGCAGTAACAGCAGCATCGGTACCCCCTGCATTGCTCTAATAGCGGCAGCAGCAATAGCCGCTCACTGACGAACAACAGAGGGTCCACAAGCAGAGAAACAACACCAATGGTGCTGAAACAGCAGCAGTGAAAACAACATAGAAACATTGAACATAGAAATATACATAGAAAGCAAGTGAACGTGAAGGGCCACATTGCATGTGTGTTGAATATTTACTGAAGCTCTCCATTGATGACTTTCTGGGCAAGCTTTGGGATATCTTCTCTGGACCTCCAGCCCCCAAAGACGGAGCCTTTCAGCTGTCGTCCTACAATGAAGTGGTAGGGCCTCGTGCTGACCTCTTTCCCGGCCTCTCCGATCCTGCACCACCAAGGGCAGGATTTAAATGATGCGAATTGAATTGCAAGTGCGTTGGAGGTGCAGCGATCCCGTCAGCAAGAAACAAAGCAGCGCGTATAAGCGAACAAATATATTTGCACAAGAGATTCCGTGTGATAACAACTAGGTAGTTGTTGCCACATGGAATCTCTTGTGCAAGTACATTTGTAGTCGGATGCAGTATGGAAAGAAGGGTTTATCATCTGCTCTTAAGTAGAGTGCATAAAAGCCTATCTTAAATATCAAAGTGTAGTATAACAGAGCGAGGACTCTCACCCGACAATCACTGCGAGGCCCCATCCCTTGCAAGTCGATTCGAGTGCGCTGCGCATCACATTGGTGCTCCCCGTACATTCAAACGCGTAGTCTACCCCGCCTGCATGCAGTTTAAAGCAAAAAACCCACGCAGAGCTGAGCAGAGTAAAGGGTTTAGGGTTGATACTTTAGGGCCTTGGGTTCCGCTGTTGTCAGGTAGCTACTTTGCTACTGAAGCTCCACGCCTGCAAGCTCAATGCTAATTCATACCCATTGAAAACACGAGCACATGGTAAATAAACGACAATGCATTTTGTACGCATTTACCATCTGTCATTTCAAGTATAACATCTTGGATCGGCTTGTCGAAGTTTTTGGGGTTGACGAATTTCGTGCCTCCGAATTTCCTTGCAATCTCCAGCTTGTGGTCGTTAATGTCAACGCAAATGATTTCTTTTGCACCACACAGGCGGGCGCCTTCTACGCACGCCAGGCCGACACAGCCGAGTCTGTCAGTCAACTCAAAGCGCAGTTTCAATGCTAAAACATACGGTTATTTACTCCTATTTAGGGCTACCGTCGATTCTAAAACCTTGTATATGGTTTGGGTTGGGAAATGCTGAACATTGTTTCCATACATGCAGTGACCACAAGAAACACATCCTTTACAATGCATTAACTATTGAAGCAAGAGGGAAGGAGGAATGCAAATTGAATTTCTTTACGACTGCTTTGAAGGAAAGAGAAAATCAAGAATTTTAATATTGAGGGGAGGGGTACCCGTATACGGCAACTGTGGATCCCTTCTCAACCTTTGCGGTGTTCATAGCAGCCCCCATGCCAGTTGGCACTCCACATCCTAGCAAGCACATCTGTTGCACAAGCAGAAAAACCGCACATACCAAATGCCCTAACTGAAGCAGATTCTCGCTGCGTGAATGCGCAAATATACTACACGATACGCTTGGACCTTATGGCACACCCAGTTCTACCCTGTTTTTGAGGTGGGTCTAGGGGGTATGAAGACACAGGCTTACGATTTTCATAGGGCTGTTTTCCGGGACAACGACAACACATTCTTGAGGCACCACTGTATACTGCGAGAAGCTGAACATTCGTAAGCATATCATCAACACAAGCCTTGCGGCTTCCCTTGCTGGTGAGCCCTCTCCAATCCAACTGCTTGTTCTCAATTGGAATACATTGGTTGTCTTATGGTGATCACGTGGGAAAGGTGAGATGAAGTCGAGGTCTTCAACCTTTAGTGCAGTCGTTGCTAACCTGGAAGTACCCATGAAGTGGTGTATTGGCTGCCCGTCTTTGGTGGTGAAACGCGATGTGTTGTCCAAAGGCATGACTCCTTTAACGAAGGCATCGAGAAATTTTCCGCAAATATTGGTCTTGTGGCATTCATTTCCCCTGCAGGTTTTGCATTTCCTTGCCTTTTTGTCCTCTGGGAAGCAGTCGGGCTGAATTGCATTTGCCGCAGACAGAACTCCTGTTACACACCCCTTTACCATGCAGAGGTGTTGTTTTCTTTTCACGTGAACGGGGGCGGATTATATTTCACTTGTCTGGAAGGCAATTTCTGAGAAGGAGATGGGAAGGGAAAGGGCAACCGCTGCTGCTGCCTACCTCCCAAAGGGGAATAACTTTATCGCCGGGCTTGCAAGTGACCACTCCTTCCCCGATGGACTCCACCTCTCCACACGACTCGTGTCCCAGGATACAGGGGTAGACGCCAGTTGGGTCAACCCCTCGTTGCGTGATCTACGACAATAATGTCCAAATGACAAACGAACGAGGCGCTAATGAACGCAGCATGAGCTGAAAAACATCTGATGCGGTGGTTCTTTGAGATAAGGCGCTGAAGCTGGTGGTCATCTTGGGGAGCTGAGCCTTTTGGATTCATACATTTGGGGTTTTAATGGACTGAGACTCACCTCATCGGTGTGGCAGGGGCAGGCGTAGAGAAGCCTCACGCGGACTTCACCGCGTTTGGGGGGCGCCACGTTAACCTCCATTATCTGCAAACCCAAAGGACAGCAACAACTTGACTGGCCCACCTCATATATTTCTCACTGTCATTCAAGTCATAACAGGCCTGAATCGCTCTATGAAGGTCAGCGCGTTAGGCGAATTCCGTGCGAGTTGTCAGCACAGCTTGGGGGGGAGAGGGCGACTCTGCATCTTCTTGCCCCATTCAGTTGGAAGCATCTCCCTCAAGGTATTTCATATAATTGTTTTTGTTTTTATGTTGATATGAGAAATGAAGGCCTACTTCAAAAGGCTGGCCGGGAGCCATGACCACGGCCGCCTTGCAGACGATCGTTTTTGGAAGGTCACTCATTCTTTCTCCCTCGAAATTGGAAACCTGGACCCCACGGTTTTATTGAGCAAAAACCTGCCTCAATTCTATATATAACAATTTACCTGCAACAACTATTCGTGAAAAGAGCAAAGGGGAAGTCCCGGTTGCACCGGACGACGCGGCAGACCGGCATGCAGGCCAGTGGCCACGCGGGATGGATGAATGTCATAGAGGCGTCATAAAGAAGGCGCTCATTGGTGAAAACTGCCCTGCTATAATTGTATATGTATTTTTACTTTTCTATTACTTGCCCCTATTCTTATTTCCACTCTCTTCAAGCTGGGCGCTTTCAATGTTTAGCGTCGAACAAGCAGCCGGGTTTCATGGTGGATACCCGACCTATCACTTCAGTTGTCACCGGTGCAAATGGTAACAAAACACAGGCAATGCAACCTCGGCCGCTCATGTTAAAATTGATGATTAAGATGCTTACTAGCTTATTCGCACTATAACTACCTATTGGCACGCTAAGGCCAGTCGGGGAAGTCGCCACCTGCCCGCTTCGCGTTAAGTTGCATTGAAATTGATGTAAAGGTGCTATCCGGGTGCTCCTGTAATGACATATTTTTGCTGTAAATCAAGCTGCCAGGTGGCATAGCAGGGCAGTAGAGGAAGGTTGCCCCTGTTGCGCCTCCCTGTAGCCCAACAGGGGTCAAGCATGAGAGGTGCCTTCCTAAAATTTATTATAGCGACATGCCTTGGCCTAGGATCCATGTAAACAGTAATGAAGAACAGCGGTTTTTTTCGACGTTCGTATACTGTGGATATCCGGTCCGCTGCTTTGACCGCTGACCCTGCCCTTCTCTTGAGTGGCAGGGGCCGCAATTACATGCGGGTATCAGTATTCTTGTTTTATACATATTTGTGAAAGTCGGTTAACATTCACACTGTTGCAGAAGTCATCCATTCAGTGGACATACTGGTATAGCAGCCTAAAGGTTAAGCGGCAGCGGCAGCCCGTTGCCATCGGGTAACGCACCAATGCCTAGAGTTGTGCGTTATTCGCTCCCGCTGTGGCTAAAGAACCTAAGTGCTACTCCGCAAAACTCAAGGCAAGATACAACGAAAGTCTAAGCCCCTAAAGAGGTGGCGCCAATTTGTTTTCAACTGAGTTTGGCTCAGTAACGTCGGAATCCACCGGGTGAGCAGTTGCGGAATCCACACTTTTTCTTCTGTTGGGGAAATACAAGTAGGACCCGCGCGCACTCCCAATTTATTTATTACTATCCCATACGCCCCCCTACTTTCTAACCCAAACGCACTTGGAAACCGAATGAGCACTTTTATTTCTCTTTCATACAAGCAAAGTGTGCTTTGTGTGTAGCTGTAATTTATGAGAATATGCTGAGCGGGGAATTTTGTCTTGCCCGAACTCGCATTTAAGATAAAATATATATTTCTGTTAACACACAGTGAAGCTCTGGCTGTAAACGACTTTTCCGTCAACTTACAGCACTTAGAAATGCTAACTCTGGGGTGCGCAGCAAGCTCACAATAGTGCAATTTCCATGCAAGACAGAATGCTGTTTGCAAGCAAGCTAGCAGCCACTGCTATGCTTGGAAGCTCCTATGATAACAGTTGGTTGAATTACTGAAAGTTTTGAGGAATCGCAAACTGAAATAGAATGTCGATGAGAGCTCAGTTCGCCCCCAAGCAGCTCTAACAATCTGTATGGAGGGGAGAAGGGTCTTCTCTTGTTCTCTACTTTTCTATCGAGGAGTGACAATTAGCAAGCGTAAAACTGCAGCAACCGAGCCACTGAACCCTGAAAATGGCGAAGTAATTCGTAAATCCGTGTTTCACCGTGATATTGTTGAAGAGCTTGAAGCCTAGGCACGTGAAGAACCTCCGTCCTGCCTCTCCTACAACACCGAATGATCCCAAACGCGCTAGTTGAAGGTTCAACAGTGCCTCTTCTGATATTGGTGAGACAAGCGGCACTCGGGCAAACTGCTGTTCTGAGAAGTTTGTCGCGGTACCCTTCGATCATCCCTTGGACTTGCGGAAGAGCAGGGCTACCTCGCAACAAGGCTTTTGCTTGCACTAGGAGTGAGTTAGATATTGTGCACTGGGAAACCACCTGACTGCCTACTGCCTTGCAAGTTCTTATTATTTAGTACTTACTAGATTTCTTGACTCAATTGTGCCAAATTCGGCAGTTTCTAGGGTGTTGACTGGGTAGAATCGCCGACGCAGAACGTCATGGCGGAGCGCATGCATTCCTCCGTCGTCTCCGGTAGCGGCTGTCTGCTGTTCTGAGTCTACTCGGCCCTCTTTTCTGGAAACTCTGATTCCAATTCACTTGCCGTAGAGGGTACAAATGATATTGGAGGCGCTGACAGGTGCACGCGTTCATCTCTTTCCTGTAGGAGGACATGAATCGTGTATTGTGGTGTCCTTTTGAGCTCATTCCAGTGAGTCACCCACGTCATGCCTAGGATTCCACCGTGGTGAAGTGGTCCGCAAAAAAAAGTACGCACCATAGTGATGTGGACTACTTCTACATTAAGTTTGCGCTTTAGATCCATGCATTTACAGATGCTCATGTTCTGTCTGCCAGCGGCGAAGCATCGTCTCAGGGACTCAACCACCAGGCATATAGATAGTTTGCATCGTCTTGCTGCAGATCCAAATATCAGATCATTTTCGCAGCCTGTATCAACTGGCGCTTGCAACACCTGAGTACTCTGAGTACCCTTACGAATTTGAATGACAACAGAGTTGAGTTTATGCGGCCATGCAAGCGGGACTGCTACCTACTTAGGCTCTATCTCCACGCCGAAATTTGCGTAGCTGCCACAGCATTTCCCTGTTCGTTCTATTGGTTGCCCCGGCGGAGCCGCCCAAAATGTTGCTTGTTCAGTCCCTTGCCCCTTTTTATGAATCTGCAACCTCTAACTGTGCTGCCTTGTTTGCTTCGGAAGAAACAGACATGCCGCTCTATGCCCTCTCCGGCTTTTTAGAGAGACGAATTCGCATCGCGCAGGGAATTCTCGCTTCTTAGTTTTTCCTCGGCTAGGCTGGCACTAACGGTCCCAATATCCATGGAGTTCACATGCTAGTCAATTCGAAACCGTGGAACTGCTTCTCAGGTAGCTCGGTGGAAGAGGCACTTTCTATTTCTTTAGCGCTTACGCACTTCATAACCTCGACGTGCACCACACCGAGGTCTAGCCGGCTGCCAGTTGCCTCTCCCAGTAACAGCCGTGCAATGAACCGCGTAGCCCAGGACTTCCGTGCGTGAAGGAGTGACACTTCTCGATGTTGCGATCTATCGTTTGCTATCAAGTGTTCTTAATTCTGCCGTTGCTGTTCATTTGCCTGCTGGGGATAGAGTTGCGCTCCATTGCATACGCGAAGCATTAGAATATCTGAATGTATTCCGGGGCAGTGACACCTCTGTTTAGATATAGCCACCATTGTCGTGCGCCCCCTAGTCAAGAAGATGCTCTGTGCAGCTCTCCCGGTGCACTCTGAAGACGAGAGTACAGCAACAGAGAAGCAAGGAATTCTTTAATTGCACCCCGCATTATTTCATTCGTGATATTTTTCATGGAAAAGAACGGCGGGGCGGTTTTTTATGGGTTGCCTGGCGGTTTTGTTTAAGGAACGCCTCCCCAGCGAGTGAGTCCCACGCACGAGGCCGCCCGGCTATGGAGCTGGGGCTCGCCGTTTGTTCCTCCGCCAAGCAATCTGTAGATATTCTCACGGGAAACCTAGCCGAAAACCCAGCCTTTTCCCCAGTTAAGCGTGGAGCTTTACGAAGTGTAGACGGAGTCCCTGATTTCACCACAAGGCCGCTGTGACCTGTACAGACTCGAAGCCGTTTAGATGGGAGTTCTTAACCAGCAGCTTGAACATCCTCCCAGAAATCCTCAACAGAGCTTCACAAGGGTCTAAGGCGGTTGGTAAAGACACAAGGCCACTGATCAAGAGTAAGAGCACTCCTTGCTAGGGCTCGCGCTGTAAGCCAACCCCACATGCAAACATATCCCTGAGCCCTCATTGCTGCATGAACTAGGACTATACACAATTGTTAAACATTCAGTGTTCGGGTTCAGTGTTCAACCTGCAGATAATAAGAAATGGAATAACTTTAGACAAACCCGGGTATAACCCTTTTGCTTCGCTCGTAGCAAGGTATGAGTGCAAACTTTTATTCCTCGTGCTTGTAGCATTCTTGTGGATGTTCTACGGGATACAGTGCTCTGATTTTTAACTAGAAGATACCTAAAAGATGTGTTGAGGGTTTAGGGTTTAGGGTTCGGGGTTTTGCTGCATGCACAGGAACGGGTACTGGCTTCCTTCAGCCCCACTAAGCGACTGACTGGGCGCGGGGCTTGCCGCTGCGGTGCTGCTGCTCCCGCCTTTGCCTGGGGGTTGGGTTGGGTGTTTCCTTCGTTTGTTTGAGTTAAATTGAATTAAATTAGTATTTCAAATACCGTTATCGGTATTGAATTGGGCGGCGCAGCAGAAAGGCAGCAGTGACACCTCAGCCCTCTCTGCCTGGCAAGATGGTGAAGTCGTTGGAAGAGAATCCGATGCGGAAAATCCGCATCGAGAAGCTGACTCTGAACATTTGCGTCGGCGAGGTGAGAATTCAATTTGAATTTTTATTTTATTTTAAAGAACAGCGGCGGCCACAGAGCTGCAGCTGCTGCTTTCTTCACTGTGGGGTGGTTGCACCCGCAGAACTTGCATGCGTTTCTTTTCTCCCGCTCTCTCTGCCCTCTATAACCCTATTTCCTGAATATAATTTTATTTTTACCTTTTCCCGGTTATACTTGAAAGGCTGATCTGTTCTTTGCTCCCGGTGTATGCACTAAGAAACTCGCTCCTTCACCCAGCCGCCTGTGTGTATGCTTTTTCTGAACTTATTACACCTACGACTCGTACAATTCCTGTGTATTCCCTCCCCTTTTCCCTTTTCCCCTTCCAACCCCGTTTATGCATTTTATTTCTCTTATTCATTTTAACACATTTCCCCGGTAGATCTTCCCAGCCCTCTGACCGGTGTGAACAATTCTTGCAAATCGCATCCCCCGTGCCCGTTTCTCCCGCCATCTTCCCCTCTTATTCCCTTCAACTTATTTAATTTGACTTAATTGAATTTAATGGATTTGTTTGTGTTTTTTCTGCAGTCGGGAGACAGACTGACGAGGGCAGCTAGGGTGCTGGAGCAGCTGACTGGGCAGAGGCCTGTGCTATCCCGGGCTCGGTTGACGATTCGTTCTTTTAGCATTCGTCGCAACGAGAAAATTGCCTGTCACGTGACGGTTCGGGGGAAGAAAGCTGAAGAAATTCTGGAAAAAGGATTAAAAGTCAAGGAATATGAACTCAAGAAGAAAAACTTCTCCGATACAGGCAACTTCGGCTTCGGCATTCAGGAGCATATCGACCTTGGCATCAAGTACGACCCGTCTACCGGTAAGAACCATTATTCATCTTTTTTCTTTTTTTCTTCTTTTGTTCTTGTTTTCCCTTTTTCTTCTTTTGTTCTTGTTTTGTTGGTGGGTAGTTGGTTTATTCATATATGTTGAATATATTTGCAGGTATTTTATTTTTTTTGAATTTCGCGTGCAAAATGTGAAATCTTGTTTTCCTCGGTTTTTATTGCATGCAGCTTACTAAGTTCCTTTTAATTATTTTGCCTTTATTTCATTTCTTGACAGCTAGCTGCATGCAACAACCCCTTGGGGTGTATATGTGCAGTGTCATCTACTATTACTATTATCTGTTATTATTATTATTTATATTATTATTATGTATTTGGCAGCTTTCTCCCTGCCCCGTATTCTGAACAAAAAACATGAATACACCCATGAAACAGTTGCATTTTTGAGTATAAATTGTATATACATGTATATCTATGCATGCGCGTTGAAGGCAGGTCATAGGAGCCGTTGTTTTACTCCTTTTTTCCGTTTTTTTTCCTTTTTTTCCCCTTTTTCAGGCATTTACGGCCTTGACTTCTACGTCCACCTCTGCCGCCCCGGCCTGCGCGTTTCCAAACGCAAGTGGGCAAGAAGCCGTATTGGCCACAGCCACCGAGTGACGAAGGAAGACAGCATCCGTTGGTTCCAGCAGAAGTACGACGGCATCGTTTTGAGCAGATAAATGGATACAAACAGAGAAGGAAATGATCACGGATGAAATAAAATGAAAAAAGACGCCGATACGTGAAAAAACCGAAAAAAACGAGCTGTCTGTACA